>JAUTBS010401349.1:0-10161 GCA_032361285.1 Aequorea victoria | reverse complement strand
GGCCCATTAGATCCAATCATCGAACATAGAGTCACCACAGGGTGGCGCCTAGACCTTTTCCCTAAGACGATCCAGTTCAGGTCACCGAAAACTTTGGGCTATTCCTTAAACTGTTGAGCAACTAGGGTCACATCAGTCTTCGGGGTAAGTCTTTTTCCTAGTTGGCCAGAGTCACCTTTGTAGAGACAGATCCCCTAAACTTTCCACATGGTCCCAGAAAAGTCGCATGATCGCACCATAATAGATAAAGATCCTTTTGTATATAATACAAAATATTTATACCATGATTGTTATAAAAGAATATGATAATAGTATCATTAAAAATATTTAAAACATATGCATTTTCCTGTCAAATTAGCTTAGGGATACGAGGATTTTGTTCAAAGTATATAGTATGACAAACCACTCACCTGATATCCGAGAAAAGCTCAAGTACAACAGTAAGGCAAACTACAATTTACATGTCACCCCGATTTATGCAATGTAATAAATCATAATCAATGACAAATGCTAATTAAATCAAAATAATAACCAAACGAACCCTTCTCCCATTTATAAGTTTTAAAGTTGGTTTCAAGTGTTTAAATTAATCATTAATTAATTTAATTTATCATTAAACTGATATCCAAATAGAGTCTTAGATTTAGAATTAAAGTAGGAAGGATTTTAAGATTTTTCAGTATTGTGAATCAACCCAAGAGGTCTATGCATCGACACAACAGAGAGGGTTCTTGGTAGAAAGTATCACAGGCGACCATGAGTTGACACAGTAAGGTCATGCATCGACTCAAAGGCAGCAGCTCTCAGCATCTCACTAACAGGTGATTGTGAGTTGACTCAAAGGGCTCGTTAGTCGATCTAAGTTCAACAGGTGATCATGAGTCGATACATCTATGGTCGTGTGTCAACCCAAAGGTAGCAAGCCACGACATAAGGTACAACAGACAACTGTGTGTCGATCCAAAGGCATGGTGGGTCAACCCAAAGCAAAGTGAGCTGAGGCAGCTCATCTTCAGTCGACCAAACATAAGCATAAATCTACTCAAGAAAGGAGTGAGTCAACCTAAGCCAAGGAAAGTGTTCATGAGTTGACTCAGATGGCCCATGAGTCGACCCCAGGTAGCAGATCTGATAAAAAACCGAGGCCTCACCATCATGAGTTGACCCAACTTCCACGTGAGTCGACCCACTAGTGACGGAACCAAGTTCTAAGATATGTGACTCGACTCAACCCCAAGGTGAGTCGACCCAAAGCTTCGAACCAGAGATTTCATGGCTGAATTCTCTACAATTCAGGGTCTTTTCTTTCTTTCTTTCTTCAATCTTATTATTTATGTTTATTCCACCATTTTTTCCAAAAGTTCTATATATATAAACGTACACATATTTAATGTATATTTTTACATGGATTGTCTGTACATATAATTATATACATCCGTTATAGATATATTAGCTTATATATATATATCAATATGTATATTTCTAAATTTTTTTCCATTCTTGATCTTTGAATGTGATATATTCATATATCTATACGGTTTGTAACTATTAATGGTTTGATCTTTAACATAGGATTAACTATATATATATAAACATAGTGATATATATATATATCTGTTATAAATAAGAAACAAATGGTGTGAGAGGGACAAACCAGGAAACTAGAAGAAATTATGGACGATGATGACCGATGATGATGATGGCACCAGTGATGGGTGGAGACATTGATGACAAGGGAAACAGCTGCTGGTTCCGTCGGTGGTGGTTTGTAGTAGCGCTGGGCAACGGTTCAGAGAGAGTAAGGTCGAGAGAGAGAAGGAAATCACAGAGAATGAGATAGAGATTGGGAATGAGGGAGAGAGATCAGGGCTGGCCTCTATTATATATTGATTTCCAGAGATCACGTTGCTATCCCATAAATCTCTCCCTATAATTTATCTTCCTATTTTAAAAACAACTCAGTTGTCATCACATGCATATCAGAGAATCCCTTTCTATTTTACTTCCTGCTTTTGTCTTTTTTTTCCCTTATATAATTATTCTTTTCTCATTTATAATTTTAAAAGTCTCAGAATCTTTTATTAATTTAATTAAAAAAACTTAAATAATTATTTTAATTTTTAATTTATTATTGAGATTTTTTGAGTTTTACACGGGTCATGTAGAGGGGGTTTAGGGTTTACGTTTAAACCGGACCCCTTCATTTGCCCCCAACTCTCGTGCTCCGGCACGGAGTATAAGAGTTACTCGGCCTGTGTTCGGCCCTTTGTTTATAGGACACCGAGGTAGTTTGTACCCCCTATGTGGTTTTTGGTAGTGATTTTTTGGTAGGGTACCAGCTGTCATATCAGCGTCTCAATCGTCCATGTGCCATATTTTCACTCATTTATCGCCGTCGTGCGTGCGCTGCTCGAGGTGCAAAGGCAGTGGTTCATACTTCAATGTGACCATTGGGCATTAATTACCCTTCTGAACGATGAAGCTCAGCCCTAGGGATTGATAATCAGCCACAGGACATGTCTGTTCGGCCTTCTTACGTCTTTTCGCCTCCAAAATGTCTCTTAGACTGCCGATTTGACATTTTGAATCCCTTCATGCCTCTATAAATAGCCCTCCTTTATAAATATTTCCTTATCTTTGCATTGATATGCTACCAAAATTCTACTCAAGCCACAACTCTGCCAAGAAATTAGTAACTCTCTGCTCGAGAACTCTCCGCTCAAGAACTACCAAGAACTTCTTGTTCTAAGATTTCTCCATACAAGGCTCCTCCTCTTGTTTATTGTTCTCGTTCTGCAAGACTTGTACTTGTAAGTTTCTCCTTTTCAACCGCCATTTTTCCTTTTCTCGGTATTATCACTTTTTGCTTCAACCTTTTACTTCCCCATTTTCTTTCCTGACCTGTTCACTTCGTCCACCTTGTAGGTTTTCTTAGCGTCAAAAGTTCCCATCTACCTTAGGTTTTTAGGTGTTTATGTCCTTCCCCTGAATTTCCTCCACCTTTCACAGTCTTAGCTTTATCTCGATCTTCATAGTACTTGTTTTGCCAAATGGGTAGATTTAGGTATATGTGTGCCAATTCAGAGACCTTACAAGTCTTTAAGGGGGAATACAACATCCCTTCTTTGGTCACAATCAGACCGTTCGAGTCTGGTAACCCTTACGCTGTTGAGCATGGGGAATGCCCATTCCCAGTCATCTCTATAGTCGAGGGTGGGGTTCGGTTCCCCTTTGACCCCTTACTCAGTGAGACCTTAGTCTTACTTTGGTTGAGCCCCTTCTAGTTATCAATGAACTTCTTTTGCATTCTCAATTCGATCGTCGAGCTAAACTGCTGACATGGCATCAGTTTCGATCTTTTTGAGCTTTTTATCTCTACTCCCTGTCTTCAAATAGTGAGGGCACTGATTCCTTCAAGCCAGGGATAAATGCACAGAGCTTATTAGAGATTTTCCAAACTCTGACAAGCATTCGAATGGCATAATCTTGGTCGGCGGTGATTTTGAATTTCTCGTCGATCAAGCTAGATGGGAGTTTGGCATTCCTTGTAAGCCTGGTTCCCCAAGTCGGTAGCCTTGTGATTTTTGTTTATTATTTCTTGGTTTGATCATGTTTACTTAATGTTTTCTTTGCCCCGTGTAGGTGACAGTTCGGTCGATCGCATCAAAAGAGCCAACAACTGACACATTATTTCGGTAGCTTTTCGGATAGGGCAACGTTTGGCTCCCTTCTTGCTCGGCTACACTCCATCCTACTACCACACCCTGAGTCACCGCAATCGTCCATCCAACATCCTCTGAGAGACTCTCACCGACCGAGCTTCCTCAGCTCACCGAGAAAAACTCTCGTCCTCTTTGGCCACTAGCACAAGTCATCCCTCCAACTCTTAAATAGACGGAGGAATGCCAAGGCTTAGGACTATGGGAAAATTTTAGGCTATTCCCGTGTAGAAGGTGAAGGGTGACGGGGGAGCCTCCTCGTCAAACACCGGACAACCCGCTGCCCGAACATCTAGGCTGGCAGAGGCACGACTTGGGATGCCCCCACAGGGGGTAGTAATTTCCTGGGATAATGTTATACTGGTCCCTAAAGCTGAAACAACCAACAATCTTACATTGCGGCAAAAGAGGAAAGAGAAAAAGAGTTCGTCCGAGGGACGAGCCGTGGGCATGCCCGAGGAAGTGTGGGCGTCATCCCTCTCACTCAAAGGCCACCATTTGCTTTCCGCGACCAAGAGCAGCAAAGACTCAGGAGTGGCCTATGAGGTCACTAAGGTCGTGCTTCTTCCCAAGGATATGGCAGAGCATCATAAACTGGGTGGCCTCGACCGATTTAGCCGGCGCTATAACTCATCGTCGGGGTAAGCCATTCTTCCTTTCCATACCTTTTCATTTAAATTTAAGCAACAATATTTGTCTAATGAAAAACTCTGTAATTTTGTGTAGGGGTGGCAATGCATTCACTCCCTGACGAAGGATTTTGATCGGGAGCACACAACGGTGAAGAAGGCCGTTTGAGCCCTTGATGCCGAGAAGACCGCTTGGCAGGAGGCCGAGCATGCTCTTGCCATTGAGAAAGCCAAGTGAAAAACCCTAGAGGCCGAAAAGGCCCCACTCGTGGCTCAGGTGACAGCTTCTGCGGCCGAAAATGCTGAATGGCTGAAGTCCTCTACATGGGCTATAAAATTGTTTTGGCCGAGGCTGAGATTCCTGTAGGGTCCTCTCTCTGGGGGCCACGCTGAATGGCCCATATACCGGCCTTCCCATACCTCCAGCGATGGGAGACATATCCCTGGAGCCATCCTATGAGACCTCTACATTCACTAAGCCAACCAAGATATCCGTCGACGAGGAGCAAACCCCACAGGAGCCATCCGCCGAGAGGGATCAAGTCGGCGTGATCGAGCTATGATCTCCCCCCTCCCACCCCATTTTTTTTTGTTTTTCTCTGAATTCTATTTTGACCTCGACGTCGACTTATGTCTGTTGTAAAGGCCGGCGTCTTATCTTGTAAGCACTCAGGCACCCTCATCAATGAATTTTTATTTTCACATGCTTCGAACTCTCCATACTGCCATTGTCTCGCTTTGTATGCAAAATTTATCCTACTTCATACAAACTGATAATGAATCATTCTCGGCCCAAAAATGTTCGGTATAACTATTTGATCGTATCTTGGTGTTTGATGTATAACTCCGAAAGTTGTATATCTCTTGTGGATAACGTAGACCGACTGTGTTAGTTCGGTTGTAGGGTACAATCCCTGAAAGGCACAAACTGTTCTAGTTCAGCTATAGTGGGGTACATTCCCTAAAAGACACGAACTATTCTAGTTCAACTGTAGGGGTACATCCCCTGAAAGGCACAAACTATTCTAGTTCAGCTGCAGGGAGTACATTCCCTAAAAGGTATGAGTTATTCTAGTTTGTCTACAAGGGGTACATCCTCTGAAAGGCACGAACTGTTCTATTTCGGCTATAGGGGGTACATTCCATGAAAGGCACAAACTATTCTAATTCGATTGCAGGGCCGAAATAACCTTGGGAGTTGTTCTAACTCCTATATGACACAAACTGTTCTAGTTCGGCTGCGGGGCCAGAGTATAAAAATCAATACAAGGTATGTTGTTGAAAGAATACCATTTTACTACAATATGCGGCCAGGGTACATCTCAATGGTAGAGAAATTGCAAATTATCCCTATTCCAAGGTCGAGGAATGGCTTTGCCATTATTGTCCTCTAAATTATAAGATCTCGTACCGACGATTGACCGTACTGTATATGGTCCTTCCCAATTCGCTTCCAATTTTTAATCTGTTGGTACTTTTGTATTCATGAGAACATGGTCTCTGGAATCAAAAAGTCGAGGCTTGACCTTCTTATTGTACTCCTTGGTCATTTCGTGTTGATATGCCTGTGTTTTGATTAAGGCGGTCTCGCGACGTTCTTCAACTAAATCTAAGTCTTGGGCAAGGATCTCATCATTGCCTTCTGGGGTAAATGAGTCAGTCTTCATAGTAAGAAGACCGATCTCCAATGGAATTATGGCTTTGGTCCCATAGGCCATAGAATAAGGCATTTCACCCGTTGCACGCCGAGGTGTAGTTCGGTACGCCCATAAGACGTTGGGGAGTTCATCGACCCATTTCCCTTTTGCCTTCTCTAGCCGCTTCTTTATCCCATTCAATATAGTCTTATTGGATGCTTTGGCCTGACCATTGCATTGTGGATAGGCCAGAGTTGAATTGTAAAAGTGCACACCTACTTCGGCCAAGAACGTCCAAAATATCCTTCCATCAAACGGGGTCCCGTTATCCGAAACAAGGGCTCTCTGAATGCCAAATCTTGTAATAATGTTCTTATAGACAAATTTCTTTACGTCAATCTCTCTCATATTGGCCAAAATCTTTGCCCCAACCCATTTCATAAAGTAATATGTGGCCGTTATGATAAATCGTTAGTTGTTCATAGCCCTGGGTAGGGCTTCGACGATGTCCAGGCCCCATTAAGTAAAGGGCCAAGAGCTCACGATCGGAGAGAGCTTCCCTGCTGGTTGGTGTATGAGAGAGGTGAATTTTGACACTTCTCGCACTTTTTGACATATTGTTGGGCATCTTTCTGCATGTATGGCCACTAGTATCCCTACGTGATTACTCTGTGTGCTAGGGATCTACCCCTGATGGGGCTGTCACAGATACCTTTGTGGATTTCAAAAAGCAAGTCTTCTACTAAACTCGGATGCACACATAATAAGTACGGTCCAGTGAATGACCTTTGGTACAACTTATCAGTTGGCGAGAGCTAGAACCGGGTAGCTTTTAGTCTTACTTTGTGTGCCTCCCTCCTGTCAGTAGGTAACTGATCGGTTTTGATAAAGGCTGCAATAGTATCCATCTAGCTCGGGGTTATCTTGGCATGGAGCACCTCAGCTCGGCTCTTATCCTGCTCAATGCTCAGTTGGGGCAAGAAGTCAATAGTAATCACTCTTGGACTGCCAAAAGTTGATGTCGAGGCAAGGGATACCAGAGCGTCTGCATGGCTATTCAGGTCTCGGCCTATCTACTTCACTTCAAATGCCTTGAAGGTTTCTAGCTCTTTCTTGGCTTCTGCCAAGTATCTAGACATCCTTCCATCTCAGGCTTCATAGAGCCGACTCAACTAGTTCACAACAACATGGAAGTCATTGTATACGGATCGCTCAATCACGTGGAGCCTCTTAGCCGCTCACAGGCTGGCCAGAAGAGCTTTATATTCAGCCTCATTATTGGATGCATAAAAGCTGAGCTTTACAGATTGCTCCAGCACAATCCCGTTCAGAAAGGTGAGCACAATTCCAGCTCTTACCCCCTATCATTTGATGCTTCGTCCACCTGAAGCCTCCAAGCCTCGCCAGTAGGTCTTTCCTTACTGCATATGAGCCCCTTGTCATGCCCCCTAACTCGGTTGAGGATTGATCTCCTACCGAGTCAGGTACCTCGGGGTTAGCGGAAGAGTGCATAGACGAGGAAAGAGCAAACTCGGCAAGGAAATCTGCCAAGACCTGAGCTTTGATTGTAGTCTGAGGCTCGTAGATAATATGATGTTCACCAAGCTCAACGGCCTATCGAGAGATCCGTCCTGTGAGATTGGCCTTCCCGAGAAGGGCTTTTAACGGGTACTTAGTTAAGACCGTGATGGGATGAGCTTGGAAGTACTATACCAGCTTTCGTGAGGCTACAACCAAAGCATATGTGAGTTTCTTCATGGGGAGATATTGTGTCTCAGGATTGGAGAGAGTCTTTATGATGTAGTAAACCGACTGATGGCTATAATTAGTATCGCGTGCGAGGATGCCGCTCACCGCATGGGAGGATACGGCAAGATATAAGTAAAGCATTTCCCCCACTACAAGAGTGGATAAAAGCGAGGGTTCTGTGAGATAATTTTTCAAGGAATCAAGGGCTTGATTAGTTGCTTTGGTCTAAAGGAACCCTGCGTGCTTCTTTAGAACTTGAAAGAATGGGCGATATTTTTCTGAAGATCGGCTAATGAACTGATTCAAAGCTGCAGCCATCCAGGTAAGTGTTTGTACCTCTTTGACTAAAGTGGGCCTTTGTACAACTTGAAGTGCACTGATCTGGTCGGGGTTTGCCTCTATTCCATGATGAGTGACCATGAACTGAGGAATTTACCCGAGCCAACGCCGAATGCGCATTTAGAGGCATTCAGTCACAGCTTATACTGTTTCAGGATATCAAACACCTCTTGTAGGTCTGCCAAATGACTGCTCTGCACCTTGGTCTTGACGACCATATCATCAATATAGGCCTCCATTGTTCGGCCATCAGATGGCCGAACATCTTCGTGATCATTCGCTGATAAGTTGTCCAATATTTTTTAATCCAAATGGCATAACAGTGTAACAATAACTGCCCCTAAGGGTAATAAAAGTGGTTTTCTCCTGATCTAGTTCAAACATTACAATTTGGTGATACCCTTGATATGCATTAAGGAGACTCATCCATGCATGCCTGGCAGTGGAGTCTACCAGTTGGTCTATTTTTAGGAAAGGGAAACTATCCTTAGGGCAGGCGTTATTCAGATTGGTAAAGTCTACACACACCCGCTACTGCCCCTTCTTCTTATTCACAACCACTATGTTGGACAGCCAATCAGGGTACTGTACTTTCCTTATGGCCATTGCTTCGAGTAGCCTAGCCACCTCCTCTACCACAGCTTTAGTGTGTCGAGGAGATGATCTCCTGCTCCTTTGTTTAACCGAATTAAAGGTTGAACTGACGTTAAACTGATGGTGAATGAACGTGGGGTCGACATCTGGCATCTTATAGAGAGTCCAAGCAAAGACCTCAAGATTTGCGTGGAGGAAGGCCACTAGTTGGGCCTTTTCTTCATCCTCCATGGTGGAGCCTATCATGAAGAACGTTTAGGGACTGGCCCCAGTGCTAGGTATAATAAGGAGGTCCTCCACGGCTTTTTGCTCGCCCTTTATGCCAACATCCTCGAGAACTGGCTGATTGAGGATTTCCACCAGTTGTACTTGCCCCACCGGTCGTTTACTCTTGAGTGAAGCTACAAAATATTCTTTAGAGATGAGTTGATCACTGTATACCACCTTCACACCTTCTTCAGTGGAGAGTTTCAGCATTTGGTGATAGGTAGAGGGTACGACCTTCAGCTCATGAAGCCATGACTGACCTACTATAGCATTGTAGGCCGAAAGGACATCCACCACAAGAAAATCTATCTCTATGGTGATGGAATCAACGCTGATGGGTACGGTCACCCTCGCTAGAAGCCACACTGTCTCAGAATTAAACCCCACCAAGGGGGTGAGTGATGGGGTTAAATCCTTCTTACCCAGGCTAAGTTTCTTAAAGAGCTCGTAATATATGATCTCGATCAAGCTACCCTAGTCGACTAGAATTGTTTTGACATTGAATCCATCCATATTCAGTGTTATGACCAGGGCATCATTATTGGGATGCTGAACCCTGTTCGAATCCTTCTTTGTAAAGGCAATCTTGACTTGTCGGCTGCTTGATCTTGGATTTTTCCCTACCATTTGGATGGCCATCACAGCTCGGTCATGTCGGGATTTCTGGATTTGGCCTCTGAGGCTGTTTCTCTTGTTGTGATCCATGAGCCCATAGATTATAGAGATGTCTTCCCGGCTCAAGACGATGGGAGGAACCTCCATTTCTCTTCGGTTGCTGTTGTCGGGCCCTGCATGGCTTCGACCATCGATATACTCCTGAAGGTGTCCCTGGCGAACCAAACCCTCTAAGTGCCTTTTATAGGCATAACAGTCTTCTGTTCAGTTCCCCATGTCCCTGTGGTAGGAGCATCGTGACTTGACTCCAGCCCAGACTGCCACTTGGACGGAGGCTTCTATCATTTTGTGGCCACTAGAAGAAAGGCACATCCTTAATCGGGGAGAGCATCTTGTAGATTGGCTCCTTAAATATGGTGTTAACCGCTAATCTTGCGCTTTTGTAACCAGCATCTTGCCTGTTGAGGCCAAAATTGTAAAACACGGTATTAAAGTTTTTTTTCTATAAAATAAATTATTAAAAATAGAAATAATAAATTAATTAAACTAAAATAAACTAACTAATTTAAAAAATGTAATTAATATAATTAATGAAAAGATTCTGAAACTTAA
>JAUTBS010401338.1:0-10161 GCA_032361285.1 Aequorea victoria | reverse complement strand
ACCCATTTATGTCAAGTTTGAATAAAATGAATTAATGCATGGAGATTATTCTGTTTTAGCATATAGTTAGCTAATTGCTGATTAAGGCTTACTTAGTTCGTTGGGCCAAAGGCCCATGATCCATGGATGGTCACATTACCCGATTTTGGGGCGTGACACAGACTAATAATTGAACCAACCTAATACACAAACCCATACACCAGACTGGTTCCGCGGACTTGAAGGCTGCACAGAAGGCTTATTGGGATAGGATGCGCCGCTTTTGAGGGAGCTACCGGATAGCTAGAAACTGGCCTTTTCATCCTGGATTTATGGCAAGCCTTCATTTTGAGGGAGCTACCCGATTCTATTTTCATTTCCCGTTCAAGCATGTTTTCATTCTTCTTAGAAAAGAAAGTTACGTCACATTTTAGCCTCTTTAACTATGTAAAAGATGCATGAAATGTAGGATTTAGACTATGTGTTGATGATCCTATATGAATTGCCATGTTTTCTTTCTCTTATCTTTATATAAAAAGACATTTTTGCACCAGCACAATGTTTTCTTAAAACAGTATTCCCTTTTGGCCCTCCAAGTGTCGAGCTCACTCTGCTATAGTGACACGCGGCACTTTTAGAGAGGTCATAAGTGGCGTGCGCCATGTGGATGTGGTGCACGCAAGGTTGAGAGGTGACATGCGCCACCTCTGTTAAAACCAGTGGTTTTCCTGTAGCTTTCCACATCTTTTTATGTTTAACAACATGCCTCTTCTATGTATAATTGCACTGATATATTGTCATTTCTCCATTTGACATGCAAATAAGTGTAAGTATACTTAGAAAGCCTTAATTTTAGGTTAGCTTTTGTTTTCTTGCTTGATTTTGTATGATCTCTCTTCAACCCCTATTCTGTGTATTACTTTTGATAGACTTAAGACAAGAAAAAGAAACGGTTAAGTAAAGACCAATCTTTTGATTGGGTGAGAGGAGTGCCTAACACCTTCCCTTCTCGTATCCTAGCTCCTGAACTATTATCTCTGCTTACGAATGACTAGTACCTTGAAAGTTTTCTTTTTTTAGTTTTTCATTAAAAACTAAGTGGCGACTCCAATTGTGTTGCCCTTAATATGGATGCATTTCGGGAGCTCTCTTTTCAAAACATAAAACCCCTCTTTTTCCTTTTAAGAAATCATAAAACCGAGAGCGTATTTTAAAAACCTTAAAGAACGAGGGCGGCAAATTTTTTGAGAGGGTTCCTCACAGTGGCGACTCCACTGGGGATCACTTAAGAAAGCAAACTAAACTCAAAAAATGTTTCAAATGTTCTTGTCTTAAATTTATTATTAGTATTAGCATTGCAATACATTGCATTGTTTTCCATCTCATTTCTTCCATTTTCATTGGTTATTTTTCAAAAATAAAAGAAAGAAGAAAATAAAATAAACTAAATGCTTGCCTACCCTTCACCTTGGCGGTTTGCTATCTCGGGGCTATGTTGGGGAAGCAGGCAAGCCTTCTAGTCGTATGTCCATTTGGATATGACAAAAAGGGTTATTGCGTACTGTTTGACCTGGCCAGGTACTACTTGGTCGGGGAGGTATATTCTTGACTCTATTCAGAAGGTACCTGGTTACTGGACTACCCATCATCTTTTTATTCCATCTAGTCCGCTTAGAACTTTCGCTTTAGGACAAAGACCCTTTTAGGTTATGTGCTTTCTTTTGTGTATACTTTTGATTGATTAGAGTAGCTGTTGTCTTTTCTTTATTTGAGTCAGTTTCATTAACATGTTCTTCTTTCTCTTTCCCCGGGACCTTACGAGGTCATCCCGAGGTTTGACGTCGTTAGGCTACTGCCCAACTTTGGTCTTTTCTTTTGAGTCGGGTTTCATCAACCCGTGCTTCTTTCTTTTTCCTGGGACCCTTCGAGGTCATCCTGAGGTTTGACACCATTGGTGCGACACCTCACTTTCCACAACACAGTCATTAAGCACTAAACCTAGAATAAAAGCGTAAAACCTTGAGGAATGACATTTGAACCCTATAATCAAAGGGATAAATGCATGGAATGTGACATGAGACAAGTATCGAATGATAGAAGGGAGAAAAATGATCCAAATAATTCTGAACAAAGAATGTTGAAAGAAAGTTCATGTTAGAAAATTCTACGAAAGGCGAAAAAGGCACAGAAAATCGAAATGGGCCAAAGCAGGGCCTAGGATCTCCTAAAGCCCAAAACATAAATAATAATTTGGGTAGAGAATGAGGCTAGGCCCAACTATAAGGGCTCAAAAAAATCATAAACCAAAGAACTTATTAAGAGTTCAAAGAAGAAAATTCATGGAAGGCCTAAATGAGGCCCAAACTTTGAGAAGCCCAATAAGGAAATTTAATTAGGGCTTTAGGCCAAACGTCATGGGGGCCCAATATAAATAAATATTTGAGCCCAATTATATTATTGGAGGCCCAAAGAATTAAATAGCAAGTCCAAACAAAAGTTAGGACCAAAACTTTAAAATCTGACCCAAAACTTTAATTTTTGGCCCAAATCCAATTTAATTCCCATAAATTATTAAAATAAATTAATAAGATAAAATATAAAGAAGAGTCTAGAGCCTCTTGGCCGGCACTCCCATGAGAGGGGGAGTGATGTGACATTTTTAAGGGTAAAATAAAAAAAAAGAAAAGAAAAGAAGAAAAGATGGGAAAGCATGACATTTGCTTCAAAAATTAGTTTTTCTACATCATCAAACCTCCCAAAGTCTTCGATGAATAGGGGACAATGTACCTAGAAGAAGACTTGATGAGAGGGGCATGGATTTGACATAAATAAAATAAAAACAAAAGAAAAACAAAAGTCTTGTCAAAGTACCCTTAAATTAAGGGATGTATTCTCCGTTAAACCAAACAAGGTCTTAAGGCCTAAGGAAAATAGATTATTGAATCCAAACATGGCATTATCAATCTTGGAGCCCAAGTTTTAGTTGGATTGAAATCAAATTGGAAGAACAAAAATTGAATTGGAAGTTGGATGGAAACTAAATGAGGGGTAAAATGGATTTTTCACCCCAAACCTCTTGCCTATAAATAGAACCCTTTCTCCAACACTTTAAAACATTTTCTTCATCTTATTCTCTCTCTAAATTTTTTTCAAGAGGAGGAGAAGAAGAGAATAAAAAGAAAAGAAGAAGAAAGAAAAAGAAGAAGGAAGAAAGAAAGAAAAAAAGAAGGAAAAGAGGAAAAGAACCCAAAAGCTAAGTCCTAAGTTTTTCGAACAAGAATGATCATCAATTAAGTGATCTTCAAAGATCACTATTTCTTACTTAAGAATATCTTCTCATCTCAAACCCTCTCCAAGATAAAAGAAGCATGAACAGGAATGGAGATGAACTAAGGAAATAAGAAAGAAAAGTGTAGAACCTTGTTCTAGAAAAACTTTTGAATGACCAAAGATAAAGAAGAAATAATGTAAGAAAATATGGGTACCTTATGATGAACATATGGTGTTGATAAAATATGTTTGGACATGCCTTAGATGTGCTAAAGTAGGAGAAGTTGATATTTGTTTGCTATTGTGTTGAAACCCTCAAAATAGTGTGGTTTTTAAGCAAACTCCAAGAAATTTCGTGTGAACCAAACACTCCCTAAATAAAAATATGTTTGGAAAAGAACCTTATTAGGATGTCTTGAGTGTTTATGATTCTTGGTTTGACCCAAAAATGTATTTTTGAACCCCCATGGAATTTTTGAAGATTCTGTGACAGAGAGGTAGAATAACATACCACTTTGAACCCTTATAGATTATTATATAAAACTCCCCTTGAGATGATCCACATATCCAAAGAACGGTCTATGGGTCTATTTTCACCGCCAATTTACAAAACTCACTTTGGTGGAGTAGATTTCGAGACATTTTGATTTTACCAAATAGTCTAATTTTTCAACATATTCTGTGGAAGAAGCCCGGCTTATCCGTCTAGATCTGGGATCTCGAGCGGCAAAAGGAGCAAGCACAACTTAGCTTATCTGTCGAGACTTATCTCTCTACAGAAAGAAACAAAAGAAATGGTACGATCACGGCTCGGCTTATTCGCCGAGACTGTGAATCTCTATGATAAGAAAAAAAAGGGGGAGGGAAAAAGAACCCCGACCTATCCGTGGAGATGGATAGTTCTCAGACGAGCAAAGGAGGTCGGTGATAAACCCGGATTGGCCGTGGAGATGTTAGATCTCAGACGGTAAATGGGGAAGGGTGCAGGAGAAGCCCGACTTATCCGTTGAGATTCGGGATCTAATGACGGTAAGGGGTGCGGGAAAAACCCAGCTTACCCAATGAGATTTTTATCTCGTGATGGCGAAGGGTGTGAGAGAAGCTTGGCTTATCCGTTGAGATGTTTGGTCTCAGATGGCAAGGGGTGCGGGAAAAACCTGACTTACCTGGAGATTCGGGAGATCTCTAATGACGGAGGAAAAAAGGGGGGTGCGGGAAAAACCCGCCTTATCCGATGAGATGCTTGATCTCAAACGACAAAGAGGTGTGGGGAAAAACCTGGCTTATTCGATGAGAATTTCATCTCAAACAGCAATGAATACGAACACAGCTCGGCTTACACTGAGATTTGAGATCTCGTGATGGCAGAAAAGAGAGGGTGTGGGAAAAACCCGACTTATTCGATGAGAATTTCATCTCATACGGCAAGGGATGCGAGCACATCTCCGCTTACACCAAGAATCAAGATGTCGTGATGGAGGAAAAAGAGGGTGCAGGAAAAACTCGGCTTATCCGATGAGACTTTCATCTCATACGGCAAGGAATGCGAGCATAGCTCGGCTTACACTGAGATTCGAGATCTCACAATGGCGGAAAAAAGAGGGTGCGGGAAAAACCCGGCTTATCTGATGAGACTTTCATATCATACGACAAGGGATGCGAGCACAGCTCGGTTTACACTGAGATTCGAGATCTCATGATGGCAAAAAAAAGAGGGTGCGGGAAAAAAAACTGACTTACCCTAAAAATTGCATCTCGTGAATGCAGATAAATGGGGACTATTATCGGGAAGCATCGAGCCGCGGCTCGATGACAATGAAACTCGAGATTTTTTTAGAAAATTCTGGGCAAAAGACACGAAGGGGAAAGGTGCATGACATAACCAAGAAACAGGCTGGATCCCGACCCAATAACCACGAGACTCAGGATAACCAATGGAGGGTCCCGGAAAGAAAGCGACACGGGTAGGTAAGACCCGGCTCTAAAAAAAGAAAAGAGGTCGAGCCAACAGCCCAACGACCACAAAGGTGTAGGACGACCTCAGAGGGTCCCAAAAAAAAGAATAAGGTACAGGTTGATGAAGACCGGTCCTAGATGCAAAGAGAGAGAAGTTAGGCTTAAAGCCCGACGACTACAAAAGCTCAGGACAACCTTGGAGGGTCCTAGCAAAGAGAAAAATAGGCTTGGGTGAGGAAACCCGACTGGAAAGAAAAGACGAAGGTTAGACAACAACGTAAAAAATGCGGGACGACCACGGAGGGTCCCAGGAAAGAGAAAAAGAGGCTCGGGTGATGAAATCCGACTCGAAATAAATGAAGAAGGTTAGGCAACGGCCTAACAGCGTCAGAAACACGGGACAACCACGGATGTCCTGGGAAAGAGAAAAATGCTCAGGTGATGAAACCCAAATCAAAACAAACAACGAAAGTTAGGAAACGGCCTAACGGCATAAAAAATATGGGATAACCATAGAGGGTCCCGGGAAGGAGAAAAAGAGACTCGGGTGATGAAACCCAGCTCAAAGAAATGACAAAGGTTAGGCAACAGCCTAACGACGTCAATTCACGGGACAACCACTGAGGGTCCCGGGGAAGAGAAAGAAAGACTCAGGTGATAAAACCCGACTCAAAAGAAACAAAAAAAGTTAGGCTAACGGCATAAAAATACGGGACAACCATGAAGGGTCATAGGAAAGAGAAAGAGAGACTCGGGTGATGAAACCTGGCTCAAAGAAAAGGCAAAAGTTAGGCAATGGCCTAATGGCGTCAAAAACACGGGATGACCACGGAGGTCCCGAGAAAGAGAAAAAGGCTTGGGTGATGAAACTCGGCTCAAAACAAATGACAAAAGTTAGGCAATGGCCTAACGGAGTCAAAAACACGAGACAACCACGGAGTGTCCTAAGAAAAAGAAAGAGAAATTTAGGTGATGAAACCCGGCTCAACGAAATGATGAAGGTTAGGCAACAGCCTAACGGTGTCAAAAATACAGAACAACCACAGAGGGTCCCGGGAAAGAAAAGAGAAGCTCAGGTGATGAAACCCGGCTCAAAAGAAAGAAAATAGCTACTCTAATCAATTAAAAGAATACATGAAAGAAAAACACATATCCTAAAAGGGTGTTTATCCTAAAGGAAAAGTTTAAGCTGACTAAATGCAAATGAAAATGCCGGGTAGTCTAGTAACCGGTGTACCTTCTGAATAGAGTAAAGAATATACCTCCCCAATCAAGTAATACCTGACCAGGTCAAACAGTATGCAATAACCCTTTTTGCCGTATCCAAAGGGGAATATGGCCAAAAAGCTTACTTTCTTCCCCCACATAGCTCTGAGACCGTAAACCGCCGAAGTGAAGAGTAGGCAAGCATTTGGCTTATTTTATTTTCTTCTTTCTTATTTTGTTTTGGAAAAGTAACCAATGAAAAAAAGGGAAGAAAGGAGATGGAGAATAATGCATGTAATGCTAATACTAATGATAAGTTTAAGACAAGAGAAGTTGAAACATTTTTTAAGTTTAGCTCACTTTCTTAAAGATCCCTAATAGAGTGTCCACTATGAGGAACCATCTCGAAAAAAACTTGCCACCCTCTCCTTTTATTTTTTAAACACATTCTCGGTTTTAAGAAAAAAGAAAAAAGTAGGGTTTTATGTTTTGAAAAGAGAGCCCTCCAAATGCATCCATGTTAAAGGCCGCACAATTGGAGTCGCCACTTGATTTTTAATGGAAAACCAAGAAAACAAAACTTTCAAGGAACTAGTCCATCCTTACCAGAGATAATGGTTTGGGAGCTAGGGTACGAAAGGGGAAGGTATTAGGCACCCCTCTCGCCCGATCTGAAGATTGGCCTCTACTTAACCGTTTCTTTAGTTCTTGTCTTAAACTTATTAAAAGTAACATATACAGAAAGGGGGTTAAAGAAAGAACGTACAAAAGCAAACAAGGAAATAAAACTCAACCTAAAACTAAGGTTTTATGTGCCCTTTTACACTTATAGCATGTCAAATTGGAGACGGCAACACATCAGTGCAGTTTATGCATATAAAAACATACTGTTAAACACAAAAATACAGAAAAAGCTACTCAAAAGTCACCGGTTGCAAACAGAGGTGGCGCATGCCACCTCATAACTTGACGCGCGCCATTTGGACATGGTGTGCGCCACTTTTGGGCTCTCTGGAAGTGGCGCGCGTCACTATGGAAGAGTGAGCTCGACAGTGAGAGGCCCAAAAAAGGCTACTATTTTGAGAAAATAGCGTGCTTTTGTATGCAATTGTATTTTTATACTAGAAAGAAAATGAAAGGATAGTAATTCATGTAAGGTTTTCAAAAAATAGTCTAAATCCTACATTTCATGCATTTCTACCTACGTAAAAGAGTTAAGAAAAAGAAAAAAAACTAACATGCTTCTCTAATAATGCGAAAAAAATGCATAAATGAGAAATGAAACGAAGTCGGGGAGAATGAGGCCAACAACCTCTTTCTCCCCCTTTACCGAATAGAAAGAAGTTTGAACAATCAAATATTTAGAAGATAGATGAAAAGTTGAGGAAAAATGGATTTACCGTGTATCCCAGAAGAAGAGTGAAGTTTCAAGAAGTTCCACTGCTTTTCTCAAATATGGCACGTCCTCGGGAAGCTTTTCGTACAGCCTTTGAGTCCTCGGAGTTGTTCTAATGCAAAGGATTCCGATGTTTCAATTTGATCCAGTTTTGAGTTTCCAATTCGGTGGAACTTTGATTCTTATAAAAGTGGGTGTTTAATTTTGCAGAGGTTTGATACTTCTAATTCTCTACCCTGAACTAGGAGGGGGACTGCCTCCTATTTATAGACTTTGGGCGAGGAAGATGCTAACAGGGCAGAAGCTTCCTCTAAAAGGTGGTGTGCGCCAGGTGAAGGTGGCGCGCACAAGGGGTATTTTGAGAGAAGTGGCGCATGCCAGGTTGGAGGGAAGTGGCGCATTCTAGGTTTGGAGGGAAGTGGCACATGCCAGGTTGGAGGGAAGTGGCGTGTTCCAGGTTGAAGGAGGGAAGTGGCGTGTTCCAGGTTGAAGGAGGGACGTGGCGTGCGCCACTTGAAGGTGGCGCGCGCCTGGTTAAGGTGGCACCGATGGGTGTTTTTGGTATTTTTTAGGTATTTTGGTGTATTTTGGGCTATCCCGGGGTGTTCCTTAGACTCTCAAACCTGCACGGAGTTTCCTTCGATATAGCTTATGTATGCATTCATCATCGAAAGCTTACAGAACCAGCCTATGCGCAGTTTAGTCAAAATTGGTATGTCTACACCATGACATGTTTTTAACCAAAATCTTTAGGTTCTTTAAAGTCAGCCTAAATGATGTCTTGTCCATACCTTTTCATCCTACCCACATATACAATAAGTCCACACTAAAAAGGATGCGACTCGTTGAGAATGAGGGCTAATGGATCAAACAGGATGCAGCCCAATTCCCAAATCCACCCCAAGAACAAAATCCAAACAAAACCAAACCACCATCCTACCCCCTCTTCCTTTTATAGATTTATCATGCACAGATCAACCACAAGTCCAACCCTCCACAAATCAACTACAAGACCCCCTTCTTCTCAATAACCTCACATCCATCCTCCCTCCACACAAGCTTCACCCACCATCTCCTCGCAGTTCAACATTCCTCCTTTTTTTCTTTTGAGGATATGAAAGCTCAAATGAAACTTCTTGTGGATATCAATTTGGCCTCCAACCAAGAAATAAAGAGACTTTATAAGAGATTGAATCTCTACGAGCTTCAAATTGAGAAATTCCAAGAGCAACAGACCCACATGGTGAGCGAACAGCTCGGGTTGAACATAATTTTATCTGACCTCAATGATCGTATATATGGTGCTTGCACGGCAGGAAACAATATTGGTCAATACATGAAGAATGTAACGCCCCGAAATTCCTGAGTCGTTAAGGGACATAATAATATTAAATAGGGTTATACTAAGATAACCATCCCATACTTGATTAATATTTAACACATAATAATAGTACTTGTTCCTGCAATACACATTGTTTTCCCTATGTTAAGTATTACATGCCAACAAAAAGAAACTGAAATTTAATAGAAATTACAATCCGAGCTTAGCCATGGTTCAACGCACTCTTCTTCTTGTTCAGCTGGCACAAATCCTTCCTCAACACCTGGCATGAAACGCCTGGTTGATGCTCAAACAAGACCTAAGGTTCATGGATCAACAAACAACTAAAATTACAGAACATAGGACAATTTCAGATTCTATCACAGAGGTTCTAAAATACTTTAAAATTACCAAATGTACATGAAAAATTATGAACCATTACAGAAGACTAAATCAAGGTATTATCTACATTTTTCATGAAGCGACCGAAGTCTAGTTATTAACAGAAAATGGTCTAAAATTTATTTTAACAGTGGCTGTCGGATTTGGGACCTGTTTGGAAAAAAATAGTGTATCTCAAAATGTATAAACTGAAATTTACTTCTGTAAAAAGGGGAAGATTTTAGACTCTTATATATGTCTCTGGATAGATGGATCAACTTAAGGCGAGTTTTTTGGAGGGAGATATGAAGGTTCAAAGTCGGCTAACAATCTTTCTTAACCGTCGCAGAAACTTCTAAGATGTAAAAAGGGTTCAAAAACTCATTTAAAATCTTAAACAAAATTTTTACAGGCTTATAACATCATAAATAAACCATTGTAAAAATAGATTTTGATTTAGGCCATGTTTGGCTTCAACGAAAATTGTTGAAAGTGCATCATTTCAGTTGTGCTACATTATGTTTCTCCTGTTTTCAAAATTCCAACATCAACTCCTATTTCTACCAAATGAGGCCTACCCAAAACACATCAAAACAACATCATATATGCATATAAAGGTTTACATTAAGTTTCTACAATATTTATCCTTCAT
>JAUTBS010401327.1:0-10162 GCA_032361285.1 Aequorea victoria | reverse complement strand
ATCCTAACTAAGGAAGGAAATCAACTATACAAAGAAACATATCCAAAAATATAATAATACAACAAGAAATACAATATTCTCCAACAGTAATCATATTCTTATTGTATAATTTATGCTAATATCAATTTATTTATTTTATTTCATACATATGAAGTGTTTAAACATCATTTTTGTAATTCATGCAGAATCTTACGATTCTCGATTCGATTCACAATTCGCAAAATTAGAATTTCGATTCACGATTCAATTCACGATTTGACAACTACGTTCCAAACAGTTTCCACGCTAAATATACCCCACATTTATTAAAATACTCAAACATCCTGCAGATATCATTCTTCTTACAAATCATTACCAATGTCAATTTAGACATAGTATTCACCTAAAAAATTAAGTCGGTCCATTTTACAAAATCTGGCGATGAGCCTTATCATCTATTGCGGTTATTTCGAGAAATACTATTAAAAAATGAAACAGTGCTAATCTCTATTCAAATATCATCCAAACACACCTTCGCATAATTCTCTCAAGTATCCCACAGAAACCAATTGCCTAGTCTAAAAAATTAGAACTTCTTACTATCCTTTCTTTTTCATGGGGAGGGAGAAATTATCTCAATTGCAAATTCTTTGAGGTTCCCTTGCAACTAGCAACTAGCAACTAGCTGAGCAAGTCAACATTTTTGGAAGTGTATAATTGAACAAGGGTATTTTCAGCAGCAAAATAAAATAAATCTTGGAGTGATTTGAGCATTAAAGAAAAAGAAAGAGTAAGCCACTTACAAAAAAAAAATATACTTACCAAAAAGAAAGAGTAAGCCACAGCAAGGTTCTTAGATGTACATGAGAGAGAAGATGCGTCGCACATATGGATTTTCCATGACTTTCTTTCAGAATGTTGGGGCATTGTTAGGGGGACATCATGGCTACCATTCAATGTTTTCATAACTCGGGGGAACTCGAAAGAAGTCTTAATGCCTCCTTCATTACGTTTGTTCCCAAAAAATGGGTGCGGTGAAGCTAAAGGATTTCAGGCCTATCAGCTTGGTTTCCCGTATTTATAAAATCATTGCAAAATTGTTGGTTAGGAGGCTGAGGGTAGTGATTGGCAATGTCGTTTCAGAATTCCAGAATGCCTTTGTGGGGAGGTAGGCAAGTCTTGGATGCAGTTTTGGTTGCCAACGAATGTGTCAATTCCAGAGTGTGTAGCAATGAGCCCGGGATTATTTATAAGTTGAATCTAGAGAAGACATGATCATGTCAATTGGGGATTCTCCTTTACATGCTCCGAAAGATGCCCTTTGGGGAGAGGTGGATGAGTGGATTAGTTTTTGCATTTCCTCAGTTAAGTTTTTAGTTCTAGTTAATGGCGTCCCTATAGGTTTCTTTGCCGGCTCAAGGGGGTTGAGGCAAGGTGATCCTTTATCTCATTTTTTGCTCCTCCTTGTTATGGAAACTTTGAGCAAGATGATTCTTAGAGAGGCTTCTGATGGGTTTATTAGCGGTTTTCGGGCAGGCTCCAGAGAAGGGCCAGTGGTTTCAGTGTCCCATCTGTTATTTGCAGATGATACTATGGTTTTTTGTGGAGCGAATGCGAAGGAGTTGAGATTTCTGAGATGTATCCTTCTTTGTTTTACAGTTGTTTTTTGTCTTAGGATGGCGAAGAACGAGATTATTCCTGTGGGGTGTGTGGCTAATGTGGAGTCGCTGGCTCTAAACTTGGGATGCAGTGTTGGATCACTTCCCTCTGTGTATTTGGGGATGCCTCTAGGGTTTTCCTACAAAACCAAGCCGGCTTAGGACCTTATATTGGAAAGGTTTGAGAAGAGGTTAACGTCTTGGAAGGGGCAATATCTTTCTAAAGGTGGCAGATTGACTCTTCTAAAGAGTACTCTGCTTAGTCTACCGACTTATTTCATATCTCTTTTTACCATCCCTCTATTAGTGGTACAGAGCTTGGAGAAGTTGATGCGAAACTTTCTCTATAAAGGGTTGGGCGAGGAGTTTAGTACCATCTAGTAAAATGGAGCGTGGTTCTTCTACCCAAGGAAGGAGGGAAGGGCCTGGGAATTAAGAACTTTTCATTATTCATTAAGGCGTCATTGGGTAAGTGGTGGTGATGGTTTGTTCAAGAGAGGGATAGTTTGTGGAGGAGAGTGGTAGCTGACAAGTATGGGTGCCTGGAGGGAGAGATACCAAGTTTTTAGGCCCGTCCCGTACCACCGAGTGCAAAACATGAGAGGGACACATGCATCCACACACATAACATCTAGAGACATTACTGAATAAAAGATAACAATCTATTCAGGCCACCAACATGCAAAGAACCCCTAGGGTCTCAACAAAAAATAACCAAATACAAACGAAAGGGCTCGACGGCCTTACACTCCATTAATAAATTACATGCCAAAAAATAATTCTTGAAAGGAGTATATCTCCCATCACTTGCTTCCCAAAAACTTCCCCAAGCCTATGTTCACAGTGAACCCGATCGGAGTTAGTTTCATCCCAAAAACCTGCCAAAGCAGTGAAACTGTGTGTGGGTGAGCTATAAGAATCCACGAGCTAACCAATCACTAGCACTAGTTATTATAAATTGCATACATGAAACCTAAACAGTTCGGGGGCCATCAGAGGGGCGTTTGGTAAGGGGTTATGGAAGGGCATCATGCGGATTTGGGAAGATTGTCATTCTATAATTGCTTTTGAAGTTGGCAATAGGAGAAGAGTGAGATTTTGGTCGGACATTTATTGTCGCCATAGGCCTTTGCAAAAAGTCTTTCCGGTTTTGTTTGGTATCGCGTTGAATGAAGGAGCTTTTGTGGAGGATTATTGGTCTAGAGATTTTAGTATTAGGATTTGGAATCCCCTATTCAGAAGAGCGTTGTTTGACTGGGAAGTTAGCTCATTGGCGAACCTTCTTGGGACTCTTTATGGTTTCTGTCTTTAGCCAGATTTAGACTCTAAGGTATGGTGTGCTGTTTCTAATGGTGTGTTCTCAGTGGCGACCTTGTATAGGGGCCATGTTGACCTAGAGGATTGTGATTTCCCTTGGAAAGGAGTTTGGTGTGCTAGAGCTCCTCCTAAAATGGTTTTTTTTGCTTGGACGGTCAATAAAGAAGCTACTCTTACCGTTGATAATTTGAGAAAAAAGGGGTATCGTTGTGGCAGATCGATGTTGTGCGCAGTTTTGGGATATGACACTATCCTTCTTTGGGGTTAATTGGTTGATGCCTATGATCGGTTTTTGAGCTTTTTATGTGCTCACATAGAGGTTGTTCAAGGAAGAGCAATAGGATAGCTTGGAGTATGGTACCTCTTTGTATCATGTGGAGTATTTAGAGAGAGGAATTGTAGATCTTTCGAGGGTGTTGAACGCTCTGTTCCTTGTTTGAAAGGGATGATACTTTTGACCCTTTTGGCTCCGCGGTGTTAGTCCTCTTTCTTTGGATTCTTTTTGGGAGTTCTTGGGAGATTTGAGTATCCCGGTTGTATAGGATTTCGGTATAGGTCGTTTTGGTTTTGCATACTCCATGTGTACTTGTTTACACATTTTGGCGTTCTTAATAACATTATTTTACTTATAAAAAAGATGTGTTACATGTTACAAACAAACAGCCACCGCAGATTTTTTAATACAATAACTCTTAAGTCTTTGGAAGTATGCTTGGAAATCAAGTAAGATCAAGACTTGCAATTTAAGTTCCTTTGTACAAATTTACAAAACAATATCTATGAACAGCGATAGTGGGAAGGGGAAGAGTACGAAAGAGGCAACGAGGGCGAAGCCATCTAAATAAAGAGTCTAAACAATAAGGCTACCAACAAAATACCCCAGGGAAGCCATCTTTATATCCAAAAACCAAGAATTCACCTGGATAAACAATTTAAAAAAATAAATTTATGCAGTAGTATGGAATTTATGCAGTAGTATGGGAAATACGTAACTACTGTAGATTCAACATGGGAATTGTCGGGTCTTTTGCCTTGAGCCATTTTGTCATAGCAGTGGAAGTTTTGCTCAGACATTACTTAGTCAAACCTTTGCATGATGCCTTCCCGACACTTGTAAGCTTGTGCCTAGGACTTGAAACGTGTAAACAAAACATGAGATGGCCAGCATGAAGTGGCAAACCAACTCAATGTTGTTAAAGAAAAATATAACTACTTCCCCACGGGTACGGATAGAGACGCGGCGATTTTCAAAAAAATCAGGACGCAAAAAAGGCGGGGACACAGCACAAAATATATATTTCTATATAATATTTGTATCTCATAGTCATATATATGAATGTCAAATTCAAATATCAAGAAATGCAACATAACAATAGATAAATGCTATCTATAATTGGCAGTTTTGTTTCTTATCAAAAAAACATAATTGGCAGCTTTGTCTATCTTGGAATATATATCTCTACAAGGATTCTGAAACAGAATGGGAGATAAAGTCAGGAATTGTTATCTGAAAACAGTTTATCCTTGGTCCCGCTAGTAAGTTCAAATCGGATATACCTCTCAGAGGAAGAATGTTGTAGTTTTTCTACTGACATTGTTCTGCTGTGTTATTGTTTTGAGTTTTCTGTTCTGTTTGTTAGTCAAGTGGTCTCGCTGGACCAAACTGGAAAGGTGTATCCCCTTTTGTTTTCATTCTGATTTTCCTTTAATGAATTAGAGCATACCAAAGAACATACTTTTCTATAATTTAACTATTTTAGTTAAATTAGTACAGTCTACATTAAAAGAGGCGACAAAGCAAAATGGAAAAAAATGAGTTATGTAGGCGATCCTAATTGACTAAGAAACAAGGCTCAGCTTGGTTTAGATTGGTTACTGTTGCAGATTAGGATAATTAGGATATTTTATTTATGGTTGGAGATTAAGATATTTTATTTATGGTCATGTTGACAACATCTTTCTGTATATTTATGATTTTCTTGTATATATGATTTTTTTCCGTAATTAGGTCTCTCTTTGTATATATATGTTGGATATTGTTGGAGATATTGTTAGATATTATTAAAGATATTGTTGGATTTTATTCTTTATTTTAGATTCTTTTATCTGTATATATATGTGTTACAGTGGGAATAAAACATTTAAGAGATTTTAATTCTAATTTCTTCTTTTTCTTGGGGGGCTACAATATGTGTACCTTCCTGTTTTTTCCTCTCTTCTGTTGTCCAGATGAATAACTGCAGTTTTTCATCTTCATTTTATTACAATCTTATGGGCTTTGATAGCCTGCTCTTGAACATATTCTGAATCTTTAATGTCAAAGTATTGGAAAACTTGACTTGAGTTTGAGGGCTTTGAGATTGGTTTTTCAACGAACTCTCACAAGTCCTCTTTCATTTCTTGCAAATGTTTTGTTCTTGTAACTATCCTCTTTGGAGGAAACTAAGAATAGAGCGGATTCAGAATGTGTTGTGCTTGATGTATTCATAAGGGCCTGTGGAATATTTGAGTGCTTGTTTGTACGGTATTTCTATGGACAACTTGGGCAGAGAAATCTTCTGTGTAGAGAGTGTACTTGTATAAAGGACGGTCTATATTTATATGCCAAATTAGGATGCTTGAGTTGGAATCCACTATTTGAATTTGATGATTGATTAGAGTTTTAGTATTTTAGAAAACAATTAATACAGGTGTTCATTTGTAAGGAATCTCAATTTTTTATATTTGTCAGATAAGTTCAATTCAAACCTAGTACGATTCTTGTATTGGGATAGTGACAAGTGTGAACTCCTTATACCATGAGCTGTATCTGTAAAGTGGTATGCTATTTTCAAATCATTGAATTGGCATCCTTATAGTAGGTCTACTTCCTTCCACAACATTAGGTCTTTCATTTGAAATGGTTCCAGGTACTTTCACAATGTGCTTGCAATTTTGATTTGCACTTCTTGATCTTTCATTGTACTTATATTGTCATATAGGAGTATTTTGGCCATGAATATGTTGTTCTTCTCTCTTGCATCATATATCATGCCAAATGCACGCATATAAAATTCTTCTTGCCAATTTTCATAAAAGCAGTCCAGATTATTGTAGTGGTTGTCATTAAGAAGATTTTGGACTGGGTCCTCAGCTCACTCAATTTTATTTTTAAATTTTTGTATCTCACCAATTCTCTGGCTGTAACCAATGGTAATTATACAGATGCAATGTCAATGCCATAATTGTTGCATTTGTAAATGATACAAGTAAAGATAAAATATCAATGAAATAGATCTTTCTTTTCTGCTCTTCCTTCTTCTTTTTTCATTTTAAAGGCTGTAATGAATAGTAATGGATTCTGTTTTACTTGGTTACAAAAGGCAATTGGACGTGGCTTTTGGAATCTCATGACATTCAAAGCTATCAACTCTGTAATGGAACAAGGTGTAATGAAGCAGCTTGACTTTGAAGATTTGCTTCAGCTTCCCAGCGATATGGATCCTTCTTCCTGCTTTAATACACTGCTAAGTTGTTGGCAAACTCAACAAAGAAGTGACTGCTCTCATCCTTCCTTATTTAGAACAATTTTTAAAGCATATGGATGGGCATATCTACGTTTAGGTGTGCTGAAGGTAACACTACTTTGTGAGATGCCTTTCCCGCATTATCTTTCTAGATACCCAAATTCCCTTTTTACTCTATGCTAACATGTGGCTAACATTCTTGACATCCCTCCCTATTTTCTCCCTTCATAGTGATTCATTGATACTCTACTTGTAGAAAAAGCATGTAGCTGTTGTACCTTCTTCCCTTGTTAGTTATTGACATATCTGTGTGTGCCGTGCATGTGTGAACATGTGTGTCGGTGTGCACATTTGGGCACACACTCTGAACTCTTTAAGTCCCTTTTGACAGTGGTTATTTGCCTTTCGGTTGGCTACTTGGTCGTGTGCTTGCGTAGAACTTTTGTGACTCTTTTCACTTGAGAAATAATGAAATTGGTTATTTTTTCTTTAACTTTACTCTTTTTATTTCTCCTGTTAAACTGCAGGTCGTGTAACCTATGATCAGTGAAGTAAAAACATAATAATAAGTCTTTTTTTTAATCTTTTTCTAATAATAATAATTAGTATTATTTTTTAATTAGATTTATCAGCAGATGATGCCCTTTTAATGAAAAGACTTGTGTCAATTTGATTTTGTGAACGAGGACAAGTTGCAGGAATAGGGAAACTACATATTGTTGCTATCTTCACTCATCCACGGTAGAAAAACTTAGCACTTTAAGAGTGGTGGCTTATGATAACTATATGATTTTGGATGCGAAAGATGGGAAATACAAATGATTATGGTAGTATTTGGGATGAAAACTGAGTTGGAGATGAGAATAATTAAGGTTTTTTTAAAAAATAAATTGTTGGGGGGGGGGGGGGGGCAAGGGGGAGGAGTAAGAGAGGAGTGGACCTTCTAGAGGTGAAGGCATTACATGGGGCAGATTTCTGGAAAGGTATTCAGAAAGGTTCTTGTGAGTTCTTGAAGCACATTAGGTTAAATGTGGTGTCGGTATATAAATAGCTTTTGGTAAGATATTTGGTTAGTAGAGCACACCTTGAAGGAGGTGTTTTTAGATCTTGTGATGATGAGGGTTCTGTCAAACATATTGTGGAGGTATTTTAAATACTGGTGGTTTTGGCATATTTGGTCTTCCTTTGTTCAGCAGGATTGACAGCTAGAGAGTCAGAGACAGTGCAGGGCTTCTTTGGACTTCTGTATGGCTCTCCCTCATGGGGTTCATGCTTTATGTGGAAGACCCTGAGTGGAAGATTTGAGGGGCCTTATTATGAAAGAGTGACAGGAGACGGGTAAGGTGGTTGTACTAGATTCCTTGAAAAGGTGTACGCTGTGCTAAGGTTCCTTCCGGAAATTACATTTTTTATGCCTAGACAGCAGCCTTGTGTAAAATCTAGATATGCACTTTCTTGAAACATGTCATTCTTTGTGATTTGTCATTCCGAAAGTTATTTTTAAACAATAATGTATTGTATGTAGTTTCTAATAAAACACGTAGCTTTTACAATGTAGGATAATTGATATTACTGTGCAATTATAAAGTTTGCCGTCAAGTATTGGCAGACTTTCCAATCCTGGCATCTTAAACTTTGCACTGTTACTTTTTATGTTGTCTCTCTGTCCGTTGCATTCTTTTTGTTGTACTTGCAAGACATGGAGATGATTGTCATCTGTGTTCATTTTTGAGTGAGATATGTTGAAATGCCTATGTGCATGCGCATGCGCATGTAGAAGGATATGATCAAGAAGTTGTAGCAAGAGGACATAATTCACTTGTTTGTTTACTCATTTTTTATGCAAATATGGTGGATTCCCATGGAAGCATCTAAACTAGCCTCAACCATTGGTGAACATGGAGTGGCGTCTACATGTTTCCAAAATGCCAATGTTGATGTAAAGAATTGATATTAATATTTATGGGGATTGTAATTTGTACATATCAGAAAACGTATTCCTCGTGAATGCATCAATTCTTATTCTTTTATTTGTGGCTGATTGAGATAACATACTCTGGCCATGGATAAATGACAATTTCTTGAAATTGTAGTTTAAAAAAGTTATTAAGTCAGCTTACAGAGAAGGATTCTGTCAAATTCTAAATCCTAGGATCTCAATGCACTTGCTGTAGAATTTCATGATTTCCTATTAAATAGTTATTCAACTTTGTGCAGGTGCTTAATGATTGTATTGGTTTTGTGGGACCACTGCTTCTCAATAAGCTGCTTCAATTTCTTCAGCAAGGTTCATATATTTAATTTCACTCCAAGACCACCTTCTTTTCCATCAAGTTTGGGTTGAAGAATAGGTGTCTTTGTTATTTCTAAATTATTGAAAACCTCTGACGACGTCACAATTTCTCAGAACATATATATTATATGAAAATCACCGTTCCGAGACTCCTTTTTACCATGTGTGCCAAATTGCAAGCCTTTGTTTCTTGATATTCCTCATCTGCAACTTTTTCTGGGTAATCTAATCTGGATCTGGTTGCAGGGTTCATGTTCTGTACAACAAGGCTAAAAGTTAAAATAAAGTCTATGCAGAGCTTTTGTCCACTTTAAATTGGATTTGTAAAACAATGAAGTTGTGTATTTTGATTCTGACATCTGTTAAGTCTGCGAAGCTATTGTCCAATTCAAATTGGCTGATTAAAAACATTGAAGTTGTGCACTTTGATTCTGAAAACTGTTCTCATAACTAAAAATGTGTTTAGCTTGATTCTTTGAAGGAACAAACCTATTAAAGTTGAATTAAAAGTGGGTCCTTGATGCCCATTATCAAAACCTTACCTGGCAAGGACTCACTCATGCATGATGCAATTACCAACCTACAAAAGGATAGGGTAGCAGGAGAAATAGGTTCTGTAAAAAAATTTAGTTTCCTGATGTTTGCTTGGAGATATGATTGCACATGGCATTCACTGTTTTAACTTGGAGAACCATTCAAACAATTACACACATAAGAATCTTTTTCTTCGTTTTATGCGATTGATTTACACACAAGACCACTGAGTATTGCAACATATAACTGTCATCTCAGAAAGCATTCTATACTTCTATCGATACTTCTATCTGCTTTCTTAGGCTTAGCAAGTATTAATTGGATATCCATAATTGAGTTACTCTAATGACTTCGGTCATCTCTAGTAGTTGTAGGCTTCACTACCTAATGGGATTACACGGCAAGAAAAAAAAATGTTGGAAGTTACAAGTAGAGAGGGCCACGAGCTTTGTATTTCTTTGAACTTGTTCTTGTTTGGAAGCCTTTGTGGATGTATTGACACTATGCTTTCTTTGTTTTTTTCTTTTTTTATGTTCATTTATACCAATGAAAGATAAGTTTTGCTGAAGAAATCTGCTTATGTTGATGGATAAAATTGCTTGTCTTTGAGACTGTAAAGCCTTGAGGCTTACTCCCTGAGGATTTTACAGGTTGGTTTGACTAGAGCTGAAACGTCAATAAAGACGGTCTCATATTGTTGGAAAATGTCAAACACTGGCCAATGAAATATGTTTAGCTTTGTTTCTATTAGAAAAAATTCAGAATGGAATCTCTTGAATTTTATTCATACTCTAATCCTATATATATATACAAAAAGAATCCTAACTAAGGAAGTAAATCAACTATACAGAGAAATAATCCTAACTAAGGAAGTA
>JAUTBS010401305.1:0-10164 GCA_032361285.1 Aequorea victoria | reverse complement strand
TATACGTAAATATATATATTATCATATAGTTAGATTATAGTTTTATTTTAAGATTAATCTATTAAGTATATAATTAAATAAGAAAATACCATGGCTAATCGTATGAGAAACCAACAGAATAGATTCGATATATACATATATATTAATATATAACAATAATATATATATATGTATATATAACGGTAATATGTATAGGAACCCATGCATGATAATATCATAATCAATTAAGAAAAATATGCTTAAACTTTCAAATTATGATAGAATAATCATTAGTAATGATAATGGTGAAGAAAGATGGAAGAAAAACCAGAAAAAACCAAGCTCGAGAGCCATTAATGGCTGCTGCGAAGCTTTGGGTCAACTCACACATTAGTTGAGTCAACCGACGTGACGTAGAAGAAGACTCCGTTGCTAGTGAGTCGACCCACGTGGAGTGTGAGTCAACTCATGAGACCAACCTTGCTTTGAGTTGACTCACCCAGTTTTGGATTGACTCATGACCTGCCTAAGTCGACTGAATGATGAGCCACCTCGACTCACTTGGCCTTTGGGTCGACTCAGTGCCCCTTTGAGTCGACTCACAGTGTCTCCCATGCCTTTGGGTCGACTCACAACTCCTCTGGGTCGACTCAATACCCATGCCGTGGCCTATGGACTTTCACCTTAGCTTTTAGGTCAACTCACTATTCTATTGGGTCGACTCACAGTGTCTCTTTGACCTTGGGTCGACACACCAGCATCTTGGATCGACTCAAGTGTGCCTTTGATCGATTGATGTATCAACCCTCCAGCTTTAGGTTGACTCACGGGTAGTTTGAGTCGACCCACTCATGCCTGCCTATGCCATGAATTGTCTTGGGTCGACACACAGGCTTGGCTGTGTCGACCCTTACCTCTGTTTGGTTTTGGGTTGACTCACGAGCCCTATGAGTCGACTCACAGTGCCCTATGTGCAAAGTACTGAGACCCCTTGCCCTCAAGTCGACACATATCCCTTCTGTGTCGACTCATATGCTGCCTATAACACATTTGGGTTGACTCAGTGACCACTTGGGTCGATCCATCTACCGAGAAATATTAAAAAATAATTTTGAAATTAAATTCAATTAGTAAGGCTCTGTTTGGGCAAGAATTTAATAATAGATTAAGTTAATTAATGATTAATTTGACACCAGAAATAAAGATTAAAACTTATAAAAACGGGAAAGGGTCCGTTTGGTTGCCTAATTCAATTATTAGATTGTATATTAATTATGATTTATGCATTGCATTATTTGGGTGACTTGGATTGCGTCTTTTGCTAGTTCATTTCATTATTTCATCAGTTATCAGGTGAGTGAATTTGTATGCTACATACTTTCAATAAAAATCCCGTGTATTCCCCAACTGTTTTACCTAAAAATTATATATGCATACTTTAAATTCTTTTATGCACTGTATTGGCTCTCTTATAAAAATCATGGTAAAAATGTTTAAAAAGTTATAAAATGTTTTGCTTATCTATTATGGTGCGATCATGAGTTTATATTGGGACTATGTGGAAGTCCAGCGGAAAGTTCTCTACGGAGGTGACTCTGGCCAACTAGGGAAAAGACCCGACCTGGAGACTTGGGTGACCCTAGTTGCTCAACAGTTTAAGGGACAGTCCGGGACCTCCAGTGACCTGAACTGGGATCGTCAGGAGAAAAGACCCAGGTGCCATCCTGAGGTGACTCCTGTTCGATGTTGAATCCAACGGGCCAAAATAGCCCCGTGATTATAATGTTGGAATTGGTTACTCTTTTATACCCATGATGTTGTTCCTGTGGTTTGTTGATGGTTTCCCACCATGTTGTATGATCATATTGTTATACCAGTATTATGGACATTATTATGTTTTGTTGGCATATCTTTATATGCGTGGATTTTATTGTTGGCATATCTCTATATGTGAGGTTTTGTGTGGATACCACTGAAGTCTAGTGTGGGATTATGAATAAAAATATTTTGATAAAAAGAGAGTGTTGGGTTGTGTGTACACCCTGTTTATGTATACTGCTTTTACCTTGCCATGATTATGTTTCAATTATAAAATCATATTTTAATTCTCCTGTTTTAGAATTATACACTACTATGCATACTTTTATTCATCAATATTAGCTGACGTTGTATTCAACTATTTCAGGTAACCAGTGAAACGGCTAGCTGATGGACTCGTATGCAGCATGAGATCCAGGACACGACCTCTAGGAACATGCATTTATTTATTTTGCTTCCACATTTAATAACATTAAACATTTAATTATGAGTTATTGTTAACGATATTGTCAAGATATTATGGGATGTTTTGTTCCACGTTATGGTTATAGATTTTATCTGATTAAATCCTTGTAAAATGATTAATAATTAGCATATAGTTAGCTAATTGCATATTTAGGCTTTCTTAGTTTATTGGGCCAAGACCCATGATCCATGGCCAGTCACCTCTCCCAAGTTGGGGTGTGACATCAGTCACTAACGTCGGTCGTGACCAATCGACAATAGCCTCTACTTTGCTACTATCCACTAACACTCCATCCTTCCTGACCACATGGCTAAGAAATGATATGCTATCCAATCAAAACTCACACTTGCTAAACATAGCATACAATCTCTTCTCTCTGAGAGTCTAAATTTTTTTTCCTTAAATGCTCTTTATGTTCCTCACTTTTATAATAGATCAAGATGTCATCAATGAATACCACCACGAAACGATCCAAATGGAGTTTGAAAATTTTATTCATCAAATCCATAAATGTCATTAGAGTATTAGTCAGACCAAATGACATCACTAAGAACTCGTAGTGGCCATAACGAGTCTTAAAAACTATTTTCAAAATGTCCACCTCCTTAACTTTTAGTTTGTGATAACTAGACCAAAAGTCAATCTTAAAAAATACATGAGCTCCTTGCAATTGATCAAACAAATCATCTATATGCGGGAATGAGTATCTATTCTTGACAGTGACCTTATTCAGCTCTCTACAATCAATGCATAACTGTATAGAACTATCCCCTTTTTTTTTTTACAAATAAAACTTGAGCTCCCCACGGTGAAATGCTGGGCCTAATAAAACCCTTATCTAACAGCTTTTGCAACTGCACCTGCAACTTCCTCAGTTCTAAGGGTGCCATTCTGTATGGCGCCTTAGAGATATGCGTAGTAACAGGCAAAAGATCTATCATGAACTCAATCCCACGATCAGGAGGAAGATCAGGTAAATTTTTTGGAAAGACATTCGAAAACTTCTTTACAATAGAAAGTTTATCTAATTTCATCTTTGGTATCTTTGTACCCACAACACAAGCCAAAAGGCTTTCACAACCCTTTCTCAACATTTGATTTGCATGAAGGGTAGAAATAAACTCCATCGATGAGAATGTCACATCTTCGTGAAGGAAGAACTTCAGTTGTCCTAGTATATTGAAAACTATTATCTTGTAATAGCAATCAACTATCGCATGATATTTAAAGAGTCAGTCCATGCCCAAAATAACATCAAAATTACGAATTGCTAGAGAGATAAGACCTACTGGAAAAATTCTGCCATCCAACTCCACTACCCCAGATCGACATATCTCATGCAATAATACTATTTTCCCAACAAGAGTGGACACAGAAAGATATACATTCAAAGATTCTACAGTAATAGATAAACGATGCAAGAACTCATGTAAAATAAAAGAATGTGTAGAACCAAAATCTATAAGTACTCTAGCATGAATAGATGATATGATAATAGTATATTGTACCACAGATGGTGAAACCTCCATCTTCTTGCGAGTAAGAGCATACACACGCCCTTGAGTAATTACATTCTGACCTTGTGTCCTATTATAAGTAGGCTGCCTCTGATCTCCTTGACGAGTATGCTGGCCTTGAGCTGACCCACCATTACGTGCAGGCGGCCTCTGATCCTAAAATGACTGTTGTGCCTGTTGTTCTCCCGTCCCTTTAGTTCTGCAATTAGTGGATATGTGACTAGTCTTTCCATAATTGAAGCATCTCTTTAGTGTACCATCACAATAATATCCACGAGAATAGAATTGGCCACATTGGTTACATGAATTTTGGTTTTGTTGTCCTGCGTTCCCATTAGTCTGAGCCTGCGTCTTGCTTTTTGTATATGTCTTCTTGGTAGGGTTACCGTCTCTATTATTATTTCCCGTTGACCTCGATTCCCTAAATCTCTTAGGTTGTTGATCCCTGCTCTTCTGTGCATCATCTAAACTCTTTTCTGCTAAAAGTACCTTGGTGACCAACTCAGATAAAGTCTTTGCCTCAAATAATGAAACCCTACTGCGAATAGCTAGACGTAGACCTCTCTCGAATAATACTGCCTTATCTTCTTTCTTAACAACATATTATGGTGCAAATCTAGACAACTCTGCAAACTTTGCCTCATATTCTGTCACTGACATTTTCTTATGTTCTAACATAAGGAACTCTACTTATTTTTACTTCTTAATAGCCACTGGATAATATTTGTCATCGAACAACTCTAGAAATTTCATCCAGACGATCTCATGTTCCCTTCCTTCATATTGGCGCTTCACCATATGCCACCAATGTTCATCTTGACACTCCAACACGTATGTAAAACATGAGAATTTTAGATAATAAATTATTAAATTAAAATAATTAGTGAAGAAGAATTTAATTTATTTAATAGATATTTTGAAATTTTAAATAATGAAAAGATAACAATAAACAAAATAAGGAATTAAGGATCTGCAAAAAATTTAAAAAAATTAAATGAATGATGAGGTGGAGACTTGGATGTTCCCAAAATAACAGATAGTTATCTTTTAAACGCAGGAAGATAAAATCATTGAGAGAGATTTTTGAGATAACAACCAAATCCCTGGAAATCTGCTACGCACCATTATATAAACATGATCATCTCCCCCATCCTTGATCGCTATCTCACTCTGTCATCTCTCTCTGTGATCTCATTCTCTCACCACCACCACTGAGCAGCACCACCAACACAACCACCGGCACTGCCATCATCGGTGCCGCCATCGCCATCGGCCACCGGCCACCTTCTTCCTTTTATGGTTCCTCCTCTGTTCATCCCCTAATTTCTGTTAAACGGGAAAACACACACACACACACACACACACACACACACACATATATATATATCACCATGTTCATATAGATATCTATTTAATCTTCGATTAAAGGTTTAATCTTCTAATGGTTTCAAACATATATAAATATATCCCTATATATATACACACATTAATATATGTATAAGATATTATACAATCTAATATATATATATATATATATGATGCAGAAGATTTATGTATAAAAAGATACATTAAAAATATATGATTATGTATGTATATGTACTCGGGAATATAATCAAATAAATATAAAAAATAATAATAAAGAAAAAAAGAAAGAAGAAACTCAGAAATCTCAAGATTTTCACGCCATGAAAATCTTCTTCGAAGCTTTGGGTTGACTCACCTTGAGGTTGAGTCGACTCACATCCCTTAGAACTGGGATCATTTTCCTGTGAGTCGACTCACGTGGAGGTTGGGTCGACTCATGATGATGAGGTCTTGGTTCTTTCTTAGACTTTGGCTTGGGTCGACTCATGAACTATTTGAGTCGACTTATGACCACTGCTAAGACCTCATTGGGTCGACTCATGAATTCTTTGAGTCGACTCATGCATCACCTGTGGAACTTGGGTCGACTCATTCCTTCTTTGAGTCGACTCATGGCCTGTTTTAGTCAACTGAAGAGGAGTTGTCTCATCTCACTCTGCTTTGAGTCTACTCACTTGCCTTTTGGATCAACTCACAGTCGTATGTTGAACCTTATGCCATGGTTTACTGCCTTTGGGTCGACACATGACCTCCGTTATGTCGACTCATGGTCACCTGTTGGACTTAGATCGACTCATAAACCCTTTGAGTCGACTAACAGTCGCCTGTTAGTGAGATACCGAGAGTCTTCTCAGTTCGGTCGACTCATGACTTGGCTGTGTCGACTCACAGTCACCGTGGTATCTTTCTACCCAGCCTTCTCTCTGTTGTGTCGACTCACTGACCTTTTGGGTCGACTCAAATTACTTAAAATTCTTAAAAATATTTCAGTTTTAATCATAAGGCTTAGGTTCTGTTTGGGCATTAGTTTAATGACAATTTAAATCAATTAATGATTAAATTAATACCAGAAACAAATTTTAAAACTTATAAAATGGGGAAGGATTTGTTTGGTAATTGAATCGAGTTACTTGGCATTAATTATTGATTATGATCTATATCATTGCATAAATCAGAGTAACGAGGATCCCTACATTGCTATAGTTGTTGCATTTTGTGCTTGCATTGAATATCAGATGAGTGGATTATCATGCTACTTATTTTGAACAAATTCCCATATCCCCAAACTACTTTGACAGAAAAATGCATATGTTTTAAATACTTTTAATGATACTATTATAGAATCCTCTTATGAAAACCATGGTATAAATATTTTATCTTGTATGATATATACAAAATACTTTTTATCTATTATGGTGCAATCATGTGAATCTTTGGGACTATATGGAAAGTCCAAGGGATAGACCTCTACGGAGGTGACACTGGCCAACTAGGAAAAAGACCTGACCTAAAGACTAAGGTGACTCTAGTTGCTCAATAATTTAAAGGACAGTTCGGGACCTCCGGTGACCTGAACTACAATCGTCTAGGGGAAAAACTCAGACGCCATCCTGAGGTGACTCTATGTTCGATGTTAAATCCAAAGGGCTAAATTTGCCCTAAGTATTATTATTATTGGCATTGGCTACTTATTTGCCCAGAGAAATCCTGTGGTTGTTGATGGTTTCCCACACACATATTGATGATCATATCGTTATACCATTAATGACATTTGATACCCTAATTATATTGTTGGCATTTTTATGCGCGGATCATATTGTTGGCATTTTTATGCGATGAAAATGTTATTGGCACCTTTGATGCCAAATTGAGATATATGTTGGTGACTCATCTTGATATTGAGATCACAAAAAAATATAGATATTTTGATAAATGTTGGTGACTCATTTTGATATCGAGATCATGAGAAAATATATGAATATTTTGACAAAGAAAAAAAGATGAGTGTGTTATCACCCTTTTTATTATACTATTTACCTCACAATATGATTATGTTTGAAGTATAAGATATTTTGAATCTCTTATTTTAGAACTATATTCTATTATGCATGATTTTATTCACCAGTTTTAGCTGACATTGTAATATAACAATTCAGGTAATCACGAAAGAAACTAGTTGATGGACTCGGTAGTTTCGTGGGATCCAAGATTAAAACTTCTTAGAACATGCATTTTGTTTTCGCATTGAATAAATAACATTTGATTATGAATTGGTTGGAACAACATGTTGTTTGAGATATTATGGGTTGTTTGTCCCACATTTATTATTATGAATTTTAATTGATTAAATCCCTTGTATTGGTATCTTTTAGCATATTGTTAGCTAATCGTATGATTTAGGCTTTCTTTGTTCATTGGGCCAAGACCCATGATCCATGACCGGTCACTTTTCCCAAATTGGGGTGTGACAGGTGCTACGGGAGTTATACATACTGTGAAAATCTTTAGAAAGGGCTGAGAAAACCTAGCCGCTATATTTGTAATTCTCCTCCTTCCTTTTTTCATAGTGAAATCGCCGCAACTCCCATGGACGTAGCTCGTGTTTAGATAAACCATGTAAATCATCTGTTAATTGTGTGATTGTGAATGTGTGCGTCTTCTACGATCGTATTTCTTATTCGTTTGCTATAATCATTTTCGAGGGTCTCTTGCCACAACATGTAGGTGGTGGTCCGAGATGTTGGGTAGAGGTGGTGATCGGAGGTGATGACTAGAGGTGGTGGTCGAAGGTGGTGATCGAAAGTGGTGATCAGAGGTGGTGATGAGATATGGTGGTCGAAGGTGGCAGTCGGAGGTTATGGTCGAAGATGGTGGGCGAAGGTGATGGTCAAAAATGGTGACCAGAGGTGGTGGTAGGAGGTGGTTGCCGGAGGTGGCGGCCGAAATTAGTGGCCAGAAGTAGTGGTTGGAGATGGTGATCAGAGGTGGTGGTAGGAGGTGGTTGTCGGAGGTGGCGACTGGAATTGTCGACCGGAGGTGGCAGCCGAAATTGGTGGCCGAAGGTGGTGGTCGGTAATTATAGCAAGAGGTAGTAGTGGTCGTAGGTGGTGTAGGAAAAAAGATGGAATGAAAAATTTATATTACAAGGGAGAAGAACTTTGAAAATGACATTTATGTGTCAAATCAATAGTTGTCTTTTCTTAATCTTCAATCAATGGTTAAGATGTGTCATTCACTTTTTCTCTATTTTCTATCCCTTTTTTAAAAAAAAAATTACTCTCTTTGAAACTTACTTTTTTATTTTATTTTAATTTTTGTCCCCAATTCATAATTAAAAATCTTATTTATAATTAATATTTTATATAATTAATTATATTTGTGTTTAAAAGTGTTTTTAGAATTGTGATCTTTTTAATTCAATGGTTGAGATATATTGTTCACTTACTAAATTTTATTCAGATTATGTTTAAAATATTGAAATATAGTTTATTTTAATTGAAATCAAATTGTGTTTGTAGTTCTTTTAGACGTAAATCTGAAGGGTTAAAATAAAATTTATTTTAATTAAAATTAAATTATATTTATAGTGCTTTTAGGCACAGGTTATTAACTAGTTATTTACAAAATAAATAAAAACACAATTTTCTTATTTTCAAAGATTTAGTAAATTTTGAAAACTGTTTATACATTTTTTAAAACAAAAATATTGTCAAACATATTTTTGTTTGCAGTTTAAAAAAAATTGAAAATAAAAATAAAAAACAGTAAACGTAAGCGTTACCAAACGGGCACTAATAAGTGTCTAAATAAATCATATTTGTATTAAAAACATGAACAGTGAAATTCAGGCACCGCGGTTTTTTGGACTTCACAGTTCATGTTTACAATAAAAATATAATTTGTTCAAACACTTAACTATATTCAATTTATTTTAATTTCTAATAAATGATTTATACTCTAAAAATAAAAATAAAATGAACAATCAAAATCATAAAAATGAATTTATTTTAAATCAAACTAAACTAATTTAGTACATTCTTGGACTCGAGAGCACCTTCCTTTATCGAAACTGGCCTGCCCTTAAGGGAATTCAAACTTCTTATGCTTCGCTCCCAACATTCTAACCGTTAGACTATTCGGTAAAAGTAAATAGACGAACTGTTACTCTTTAAACGAAGACAGACAAATAAAAATTGGAAATCCAAAACGAATAAATAAAATCTCAATTGCAGTTTCCAACTCGTAGATGACCGATCGTAATTGGTTATCGGAGGTGGCGTTTCAGAATTGATGGCCGGAAGTGGTTGGAGATGGTGACCAGAAGTGGTGGTAGGAGGTGATTGCCTGAGGTGGCGACCAAAATTGGTGGCCGAATGTGGTGGTCGGTAATAGTAGCAAGAGGTAGTAGTGGCCGTAGGTGGTGTAGGAAAAAAAGATGAAATGAAAAATCTATATTACAAGGGAGAAGAACTTTGAAAATGACATTTATGTGTCAATTTAATGGTTATCTTTTCTCAATCTTCAATCAATGGTTAAGATGTGTCGTTCACTTTTTTTCCATTTTCTATCCCTTTTTAAATTTATTTTTTACTATCTTTTAAACTTACTTTTTTGTCATATTTTATTTGTTGCCCCAATTATAATTAAAAATCTTATTTATAATTAATATTTTATTTAATTGATTACATTTGTGTTTAAAAGTGCTTTTAGAATTATGATCTTATTAATTTATTGGTTAAGATATATTGTTCAGTTACTGAATTTTATTCAGACTGTGTTTAAAATATTGAAATATAGTTTGATGAGTATAGGGTTGGTGGTCGGGCGAAATAAGACCACATATGCATTCAACCGTAGTGGGACGATTGAGCCAGCCGAACGTGAGTGAGGTTCCAGAGTGCTCTGATAGGTCCTGAGAGGCCGAGAGCTGACCGTAGCTATGAAACTTCGACCGAAACCTGGGTGCTAGGTTATGGGCCGACCCCCTACAACCGACAAGAGGGTCGAGAGGACCCTCAA
>JAUTBS010401304.1:0-17341 GCA_032361285.1 Aequorea victoria | reverse complement strand
GGAGAAAGAAAATCAAGATATGACTACTTTGATGTGGAAATAATTTGACAAAATATTTCTGGACAAGTATGTCCCTGATACCGTCAAGCAAGCCAGGATGCGGGAATTTCTTGATCTAAAATAAGGAAGCATGAGCGTGTCGCAGTACATCAGCAAGTTTGAAGAGCTTGCGCGCCATGCGAATGTATTGATACCAGACGAAGAATCCAAGGCCCGACAGGTCGAGTCGGGCGTTACATCAAAACTTATAAGGCCTACATGCACCTACATGCCATGCTTGAAAAAATCATGCACCGAGCATTCCCGACTACTCTAAAGGGTTCGGTTCGGGTTTGGTTTAGTAAGTTGAAAAGTTGGTCTATCAACACCTTCACTCAACTGAGTAAGCTGTTTGTGGGACACTTTATTAGGGACCAGAGACACCAGCGGCTGGCTACATACCTCATCAACATCAAGTAGAGCAAGATAGAGACTTTATGCTAGTACGTGGCTCAGTTCAACTCAGAAACCTTGAAGGTGGACAACATTGATGCTAAGGTTGCACTCACCGCATTCATGGGTGGCTTACAGCCCACAAAGTTCCTATTTTCTTTAGCCAAGGCTCACCCACAAGCATGGCTGAGCTCATTCAGAAGCATATGAATGCTGAGGATGCCATGAACACCATAGAGGACAAAATTTCAGTGTTAAGCAAGAGGAATGGCCACACTGACAAGCACGACTGGAGAAAAGGAGACGAGCCCAATAGGTCGACAACATTGAGAAATTCAAATTAGGGACAACAAAATCAGGTCGACTCAAAGCGATCCAGGATACCAGCGAGTCGATTTGAAAGGCATACTTAGCTCAATATCCCAGTCGATCAAGTATTGATGCAAATGAGGGAGGACCCTGAACTACAGTGGCCGAGAAAGTTAAAGTCATTGCCCAATCAGAGGAATTAAGATAAGTATTATTGGTTCCATAAAGATCATGGTGACAACACTAAGGACTGCTTCGATTTAAAAGAGCAGATCGAGGCATTGATCGATAGGGAAAGACTGAGCAGATTTTTGGCTGGTTAGCTAAAATAAGGAGGGACCAAAGTAACAACAAGATATGCCCCCACCATCTGCCAAAGAGAGAGATGATGGTTTGACAGGAGAGGTTCCGGTGAGGCAGTGATCTTTGGAGGGTTTTCTGGAGGAGGAGAAAGTAGCTCATCTAGAAGGGCTCACTCCAAAAGGTTGAGAAAAGAGTGGTCACACGACATTTATGTGGCAGACTGACCAAGCAAGGCTGCCAGAATAGAAGAAGTTATCTCCTTCTCAGACAGTGATGTTCGAGCCACATGATGATCCTTCGGTCTTCACCATGGTTATTGCCAATTACAAGGTGCGTAGTATCCTAGCCGATAACGGTAGTTTTACAGATATTCTATTTTTAAATGCATTTGATCAGCTTAACATCGGAAGAGAAAAATTATACCCGACCAAATCATCTCTGGCCAGGTTTACTAGAGAGAAGATCCAGCCTTTATGGTCTATCAAGCTACCACTTATTCTCGGCTCTAGACCTAAGAAGACTACCAATATGATCGAATTTTTAGTGGTGGATTGTCCGTCATCTTACAATGTGATCTTGGGAAGAACAAATCTCAACCAACTAAGAGCGATCACATTAACCTATCACTTGATGATTAAGTATCAAACCAACCATAGAGTAGCAGAGCTAAGAGTCGATCAGATGACAACAAGAGAGTGCTATGCCACTTCTCTTAGGGATCCAAAGTTGAAAAAAAACAATGACTCTGGACATTGGCAAAGTAAGAGATAAGGCAACAATCTAGAGGGGAGAGCCAACAGATGAGCTGATTAAAACAAGTATAGAAGAGAGTTGATTAGATCGTGAAGTTCTAATCGGGTCAATTTTGTTCCCTGAACTCCAAACAGATCTGGTCCAATTCTTGAAAAGATACAAGTCAGTTTTCACCTGGACACACGAAGATATGCCAAGGATCAGCCCTAACGTAATTGTTAGCCCCAAGATTTTATAAATGCTTTATTGATTTTAATGATAACAAACAAAGCCTAAAATAATTATTAAATGTTTATGAAAGGTTGACACCCATAAATGGGGTTAACCAAATGATTAACATGTTGTTAAGTCTTTTCAGGTATCAATTAATTCATTTCCAATTAGGACTTAAAGCTCAGACTTGATGAAAACATTTTTAGAAGTACTCAGCAACTTTTGAGTCGACACACAGGTTACTTTGAGTCAATACAAAAGAGACAAAGATAGGCAGGTAACTGAACAGATGAAAGTTGGGTCGACACAAAGCTCAGATGAGTCGACACAAAACATGTTGGGTCGACACAAACAGAAGTTGGGTTGACACAGATGAAGGCCTATCAAAACAATCGAGAGCTCAACACCATGAGTTGACACAAATCTCAGATGGGTCGACACAAATGTTGAAAAACTGAAGGACACACTCTTGAGTTGACACAATCACAAGTTAAGTCAACACACAACTAAGAATTACAAAGTATAAGTCGACACCATTTCTACTTGAGTCGACACAAAAGAGACAAAGATAGACAAGTAACTGAACAGATGGAAGTTGGGTCGACACAAAGCTCAGATGAGTCGACACAAAACATGTTGGGTTAACACAAACATCAGTTGGATCGACACAGATGAAGGCCTGTCAAAACAACCAAGAGCTCAACACCATGAGTCGACATAAATCTCATATGGGTCGACACAAATGTTAAAAAATTTAAGGACACACTCTTGAGTCGACACAACCACAAGTTGAGTCGACACACAACCGAGATTCGTGGAGCATGAGTCGACACCATTTCTATTTGAGTCGACATAGTGTATACAGAATCCATGCCTTAAGCAACTTGAGTCGACACAACTCCAAATGAGTCGACCCAAGTGCGCGATCTCAGGGATTTTAGCGCGCATATCACGCGATCTAGTTGATTATGTTACAGCTGGATTTGAGGATCTATTTTAACTTTTTGAGGATCGATTTTATCAAAGGAAATTAACTAAAATCAGTTGAAGATCAGATCACAAGATTGGTGAAAGAAATCAATGAGAATTAGTTACACGATTTTGGGGATACTGATACGAAGCACAGATGGAATGAACAGCTTGACTTCAGAAGTAATTTTGAATTTTAAATGGATAGTCAGAGGATCGCGATTCAAAAGGAAGATTAGAAAAAGTCATATCAAATCGCTTGATTCAAGAAAGAAGATCAGATCATACTACAATGGTCATTTTCCTGTGACTATAAAAAGACTGCTGCTTGATCGTTTTTAAAAGCAATTGAGAAAAATCAGAACTCAAGCACTAGATCAGAAATACATCATTCTCGTTCTCTCACTTTCATATTCTGATTCGAGAAGAAATCCAAGAGACATCAGTCACTCTTCATTAGTCTCAAGAGGTTATGCTCTGCCATTTACAGTGAAAGCAAATTCATCAACTCTCTGTCTTTTTTTTCATTTGGCTATTTTCTCTGTGAGCTACATTATATTCATCTACTCTTTTTGAGAGTATTGTAACTTGATGTTTTGACATCAACACTCCTACATCAAACTCTGTAAAATTGATAGAGGTGAGTCACCTGTTAGTCAATACTATGTGTGGTATAAACACACAAAAAGATCACAAGTGCTAGAAGTCTGGTGACTTTGAAAAGCAGTCTTTTCGTCATGTTTTAAATAAGTTATTTAAAAATCCATAAATTTTTTAAAGGACCCTATTCACCCCCTCTCTAGGGTTGTCATATAACTTAACAGTCTCTTCGTCTTGAATAATTGTGATGCATACCGCGATAGCTCCATAAACTTCACCTCGTACTCAGCTACACTCATCCTTTCTTGAGTTAGGTCGATGAACTCCTGCTCCTTCACATACTTATACGACACTGGTTTGTACTGTTCATCACATGCCCTTGGGAAATGAGCACAAATGATCTTTTGTGGTGTATGGGGCTCTGCTCTAGGAACAAGTAACTTCAATAGTCTTTCACTTGCCTCCCACCTGTTGTAGGCTTTGCCTTAAAATATAAAGGTGATGAGATCAACTCAGTCATTCTTAGCTACTCTAAGCCTATCAAGAATGCATACTTCATCTTTTAGCCAATTCTCGGCTTCAGTGGGATTAGTAGTCCTATTGAACTCCTTAGCTCCAAGGTCCTTGAATTGTTTCACTAAGGAGTTGTCAACCCTTCCTACTTGTATACCAATCAACCTAGTAATTATTTCAGTCAGCATTGCAATAACTTCTAGTATTCTAATAATCTGATCAACTTGATTCAGTTTCCCTGCTTGCTAAGGTACTTCTTGTTCCTCCCCATCTAATTATTCAAGGGTGAATGGCGTTTTGTCAGAGTTCCCCATTCTCTACATTGTAAAAGAGACTTTTTATTACTTCAGGGTTCAATCACTAGAACCCAATTATAATCATGCATAACTTATCCTAACACGGAGGTTCATAATTAGGGCTACCTTACATAATCCCAAAACTTCTAAGACTCATGAGGTATTACCCCAAGTCTGACAACTTACCAGGACTTATAGAGTCTTCCCCCCAATTCGATAACTCACAATGACTTCCAATATAAACATACGCCTGCAGAATGTGTTTCCAATCGAACTTTAAAAGTAGTTAGACGGGCGTCCGAAGATAAGGGTACGACATCCCAAAGTCCTACAAATATTTATCTAAACTTAAACTATCCAGAACTTATTGTCCGCCATAGTACCAGACTCAACTCTGTCTATTGAACCTATAGCCTAAAACTCTGATACCAAAATGTCACACCCACTCCCCTGAGGATACTTGTCATGCCCTGTCCTGGGGCACCGGGCACGGGATGCGAGGGATAAGACATAACCATTTTAATTTTCTTATTCAACCTGAATTTTGTTAACATTCATGAAATCCTTCATTTTTCTTCTTTACATCACACAACTTACATCGCACAAGGGCTCTCCGGCCACTAACATATACATCGATTACAACTCAACACAAAATATCCGTTGGAGTATATCTCCATAGACCCTAACCCAAACCTATTCTTGCAGTGGACCTGACTGCGCACATCATTCGCCTATACCTATTACAAAGATCTGTGTGGGGGTGAGTTATAATCCACGTGCTCACCAATCACTAGGAATGGTATTATAAATTGCACAATGGAAGAAAAACAGTTCATCACTTTAAAACAGAATCACATTTCGCAAAGCATACTTTTGTCACAAAAGATTCTAAGTTTCATCTTTCCACAAATCACCTCATAAGAGATTTTTCCAAGACTTAATCCATTCCGTTATTCCGTTTTACCTCATCTTCATTTTTTCATTTCTCTTAATAGAGAAAGGTGTATATAGTAAAGTTTTCCAAAAATTGTTATCTGTTTGAAAAGAGTTATTCATCATTTCTACCGTTCATTATCTTTTAAAAGAGAATCTTTTATTTTATCATCACTCACCTCCCAGTGGAGTAATTTCATATTCATAACGTCATCATCTTTCAGTCGAGGAATTTTCAACAATCACCTCTCAGTGGAGGATTTCCAATAACAACCTCTCAATAGAGGATTTCCATTATCATTTTCGTTTATTCACTTAGTAGTGATAAATATATATCTTTTCATCCCACACATTCACTTAGTAGTGGTAACATAATTATCTATTTATTAAATATTTTTTTCATAAAGCTTTGGGTTGTATTAACCTCCTAACCAGGAGTTGTTGTAATACTGTTACCGTGAATGTCTCGCCTACTCAATGGATAGGACTAAGGATTATTCTCCGAGCCACCTCTACAATATTTATTAGTAGAGCTAGGATGTATATCCACACGGGGTCAACTGTGCGATATATCTCTTTCATTACACCATGAAATATATTCATACAGGGTCAAATATGCGATATATCCACATAAAAATTAATCATAATACACTGTGGCATATAGCCATACAGGGTCAGATATATGCTATATCCACATAATACTATATATAATATACTATGGCGTATATCCATACAGAGTCAAATATGCAATATACCCACCACATGACACACACCATATAATATCAAGGCTATCATGATACACATATTGCATTCATTAATCATTCATCCAAATTTTTATTTGAGTTCCTCATTATATGTTCATAGAACATTTCAAAGAACTTTCATAACTTTTATAAGTTAATTTCCCTTTTTGCATCAATTAACTTATCTTTCACCTTTACTCAACACATCTTATATGTAAATCATATCTCTCATGTTTTACTATAAGTTTTCAAAGATCATTTCATAAAGATATCGAGTTCTAGTTCCAAAACAGGTTCATGGATCGTTTCATAAAACATAAGTTCATAAGCATAATTTTTTTTCACAAGTAAAATCGCCATTCATTTTCACAAATCATATATCAAGAAAGTATAAGTAATTTAATCATTCACACATTTATAATATCAAGCTAGTGATAAGAAAACCCACCTCAAATGAGCTTGACTCGAACGATGTCCTCCGATTCACTCCGAATCTCTGGTTCCCACATAACCTAACACAGATGTGATCGGTTCTTAATTTTGTTACTTAGAGTAACTCATGCATGCTTGTGGGGATGTGCATGTGAGGTCATCTTCTCTTCAAATATCTCTTATATAACCACTCTTGGTACTCCCATGGTCTCTAGGATCCCTAACTTAGGTTTAGGCACTTAGGTTTGCTTATAGTTCTCTCAAATCACATTTTCCTTCATTTTCAGTCCCACCCATTTAACATTTTTCTAAAACACCAACCATTCTCCACAAATTCTGGAAATATTACAGAGGCTAGAATAGGGTGTTAGATACATTTTTTATGTAGAACCCGAGAGCCAACAGACAACAGAAAGGTCCTTAAAAAATCATGGGGAGGAATCTATCCAAAACAATTCTTGTTTGGGAGAATCCAATCTTCTCACAATACGTCTGATGAAAGTGAGATTTATCATTTTTGGGTGAAACTAGACCCTTATACATTTTTTTTCATATATTACACATCTCTAGGGAATTATTCTGGAATTAATTAAAATTCCTCATAGCGGACTGTTATTTTTCAATCTTGACGTAGAATGTTCAAAAATGACATAGGGGTTCTAAAATATATTTTTGGGTCCAACCAAAAATCACACATGTTAATAACATGCTAAACTAACTCTTTTCGAAATAAATTCTTAGTTAGGCCATATTAGGCTAGCACGAAAAATTTAAAATTGGGTTTTAAGTTCACTGTTTAGTCATTTCCTTAAGATTCTTTATTTCCCTCTTCTTTTCTACCCTCTTACCCTTGCAAAAGTTATTTTTAACCATCTTAAAATTACTTTATATGTTATATTATACATTTGTATTAACTTTTCTATAGATCTCTATTTATTTCTCCATCATGATCTTGAATCAAGAAAGTTTCTCTTTATGAGATTCAAGGTCCTTCTCCTATGTTATTTCATGTACTTATCTTGTTTTTCATTTGAATAGTGATGAGAGGTGTAAGATGATTCTAGAACTTTAAAGACAAGATTTAAGAAGTTCTTACTTGATAATTTCTTAGTTGAAGAATGGATGAACTAGGTTTCAAGTTCTTCCTCCTTTCTTTTCTTTTCTTTCCTTCCTTCTTCTTTCTTTCTTCTTCTTTTTGTTTCTTTCCTCTTCCTCCCACCAAGTCCACCAAATTTAGAGAGAGAGAGAGGAGGATGGGAAAATGATTTTTTTGTAGAGAAAAGGTCTCAATTTATAGGTAAGGGATTGGGTGTAAAATTACCCATTTATTCCTCATTTAGTTTCTATCCAATTCCTAGTTGGATTCATTGTCTGTCTAGTTTGGTTAAATCTCAACTAAATCTTAGGCTGCAAGAATTCTTGTGCCATGTTTGTCATGAATAATCTATTTTCCCTAATCCTTAAGGCCTTATTTGGTTTAATGGGGAACACATTCTCTAAAATTAAGGGTACTTTGAAAAGACTTTTGATTTTTTTTTATTTCATTTATGTTACATCCATACTTCTCTCATCAATTATTCTTTCATGTATATTATCTTACTATTCATGGAAGACTTTTGAAAATTTGATGGGTTGAAAAAATTATTTTTTCCAAGCAAACATCTTTTCATGTCTTTTCCTTTCTTTTTTTTTCCATAAAAAATAGTCACATCACTCCCCCTCTCATGGGGGAGCCGGCAAAAGGACTTCTATAAGGTCTATTTTATTTATTTAATTTATTTATTAGAATTAAAATGAGTTTTGGGCTAATTTTTAAGTTTTGGGCCTAACTTTAGTTTGAGCTTATAATTAAATTTATTGGGCCATTAATAAAATAATTGGGCTCAAATACTTATTTATATTGAGCCCCCATAATGTTTGGCACAAAACCCTAATTTAATTTCTCTATTGGAATTCTCAAAGTTTGGGCCTCATTAGGCCTTTCATGAATTTCCATCATTTGAACTCTTCATTGGGTTTTTTAGTTTATGATTTTATTGGACCATTATGGTTAGGCTTATCCTCATAATCTACCCAAATTTTTATTTAAACTTTTAGGCTTTACTTAGGGTCGTTTCGATTTTCTGCGTCTTTTTTGCCTTTCGTAGGACTTTCTAACTTGAACATTCTTTTAAAATTCTTTGTTCAGAATTATTTGGACCATTTTTCTCCATTCCACCTTTTTAGTTTTATCTCATTTTATATTTCGACCATTTCTCCATTTGATTCTATGGTTCGAATATCACTCCCTAAGGCGTAACACATTTATTATAATTTTAGTGCTTAAGAATTGTGTTGTGAAAAGTGAGGTGTCACAATATTTAACCTGCTCGGAGGGGTGTGGTGTAGGCTCACCTGGTTATACTTAACCTTTATATTAGGGATGCACTCTGCATCACCTTCAAGCATTCATACTAGACTTGTTAATTTTAATTAAAATGAAAGTCTTTAAATTACTTAAGAATACTCAATTTCTAAACACATAAAAAGTTCAAGATCATTTCTTGACCATAACCATCTGTTATATATTACAACACAAAATTAAAGTTTACAAAAAAAACTCTTCAGATCCCTCCTACTGGTATTACGATGGACCAACCTTTACTGAGAACCAAAATCTGCAACCAAAAAGGTTACAGGAGAGTGGGCTTAGTATTATAATGAAATGAAACATACAAAAACAACTTTCACAATAAATATTGATTGAAAAGTATTTTCAAATTCCACATGCGATCGTAATTTGGTAACTCTTTCATCAACTAAAATAAGTAGTCTCAATGCCAACGTGTTATGTTTTTTAACAACAGTTTTCATAATACATCTAACAAAAAACTCACGCTCTACAGTGTTCAAGTAATTATTTTTCTCACAAACGGGAGTTTTGACGGTACGGTAATCTTATTAAGAAATGAGGGTCACTCTTTATCACTAGTGGTAGGTGCAAGTCACACCATAAAAAAACAAATGTCTTATAGGTTATAAATGACACACATAAAGGAAAAAAGCCTCTTACGCTATAACTCACGCCCATATAGGGCAAACTCACACTCATAAAGGGCAACAAGCCATTTAGACAAATACTCACACCAGTAAAAGGCAAAACTCACACGGGCCAAATATTAGCAAAACTTAGCACATTGAAATGGAAATCATCATTCAAAAAATTTATTGAAAGTTTATTGAAAATATTTTTCATTTATATATGTAACATAAATCTCATGTTTTTATCAAAACTTCACATTCAAAACAAGTATCACATTTGAGTGAACCAACAATAACATTATTTAAAACAAGAGAAGTTCTTTTTGCGTATCATTCATGAGTTCATACATCAAGCATGTTATCAAAATATTTTAAAATAATATTCATCCATCACATTTCATTATAATAAGGCTAGTCACTCTCACCTGATTAGAGCGTTCAAACCACGTCCACCTCTTTCAATCCCGAGGCGTCGCTTTATGTTGTGCGGCTACCCATTTGGTGCCTAGGTCATGTAACATGCCCAAGCATAAGTATAAACTTATTTTTCATATACTCTTAAGTATGAGAATGATTTATGCTGTTTAAATGAATCTAAGGTGACATAATTCCTTAGGTTTGGAACCATTTCCTTTATGGATTCCTATGATCCAACTTCTTACCTCATTGGTTTTAAGGATCACTTGATATTTTATTATCATAATACCATTCTTATAAGTGTTAATCATGAATTAGAGCTTCTAAGAACTCAAGTCTTTATGCCTAGGTACTTGCTTTCACTTGAAACACAATTTTTCTCAAGATTTTTAGATTCTAGAACCCCTCTTATAAATTCAAAGTAAAATGCTAAACGTCTCTGTAGTTTTTGTATAATATTTTTTAGAACTATACTAAGGTGTTAGGCAAGTTTTTTTATGAAAAAATGAACTCCTTAATTGTAACACCCCATAATCCTGAACCAAGAATAAGATTACGTTTCTATGTTGTCACTCCAAAATACGTATTGAAGTGGGCAACTTGAGAAGACTCGGTCTTGATAAACTAATAAATTTTAATTCAAGACTTGAACAAAGGCCCAAGAAAGTAAGAAAAGCTCAAGTAGTAAAACTCAAAGCCCAAAAGACTAACTTTGGTGCAATAACCAAACAAGGTTCAAAATATGGAGATTGAATGGGCCAAAGGGAGCGATAATTATGTGGGTTTAAGTTAAAGCCCAAAATATGATAAAAATTTAGAAGATGGACCAAATAAATAAAATTGAGCCCAATTAATGAGAGGCCCAAAATAAAAGGAATAAAAGTAGCATATTATGCTTAAGCTAATCCATGAGACCCAAAAATAAATTAAAACCCAAATTGGCCAAAACATAGAACTAAGAGGTGGACCTAATATATAATTTCTCATAGGACAAAGTATTATGAAAATTATTAAATGGGCCCAAGTAGAAAGAAGAACACAAATAAGTAATGGACGCCCAAAACCAACTTAAAAATTAATTTGGACCCACAACAATTATAATAATTAAAATAATATATATATATATATAGTATATATATATATATATATATGGGTTTTCTCAGCTCCCCCTAGGAGAGGAAGAGTGATGTGACTAATTGATTTAAAAAAAATTAAAAAAAAGAAAAGAAAAAATGGCATGTAGGATGGAACTTTGAGAAAACTTATGGAAATAGATTTTCTTCCAACAAAAGTCTTTCAAATACACATTTACACACACACACACACACATATATATACACACACACATGGATGAGAGGAGAAAGAAATGATTTGACAATTTTAGAAAAAAAAAAGTCTTATGATGAGACTTTAGAAGAAATTTTTTCTAAAGATTTGATAGCTCATCATGAGCTCCAATTGAGAAACTCTAACCATGGCTAAGAAGTAACCAAATGGAGCGAACTAAGCTCAATTAGAGGGTAGCTTGGTTGAAGACTAACCAAAGTCTAACTAAATGACGGGCAAAATAGTCATTTCACACCAATTCGATGCCTATATAAATCTCCATCCTCCCAACATTTAGAAATATTTCTCCAATTCTCACACCACCACCTAAGGCATTCAACCAAGAGAGGGAGAAGAAATGGAGAAGAGAAGGAGAAGAAAGAAAAAAAGAAAAGGAAGAAGAAAGGGAAGAATGGAAAGAAACAAGAAAATGGTGAAGACCAAAGCTAAGTCATATCCTCTTGGATCAAGGAAGATAACTAAGTAAGAGATCTCTACAACTCATCACTTTTTACTTAACATCATCTTCTTAAGCTCATCCCTCTCTAAATTAAAAGAAAATAGGGTCATGAAAGAACAAACATGGAGGAACCCTAGTTCTAAGAAAAATAAACTTTCTTGATTTGTGAACATGATAGATTTGAATGGTGATACCTATGTATAACTCAAGATAAATGGTTAATAATGTATATAAAATAATCATAAGATGATTTGAAGTCATGCTTACATGTGCAAGACCGAAGAGAGATGATGGAAGTAGGAGACCCCTTTGAAAAAGAACAAAACAGTGAGCATAATGCTCATCTCATAATTTTTTGTGGTACCCAAACATGTCCTAAATGAAAATATGTTTTTGAAAGTGTTAGTTTGGCATATCAGAAGTATGTATAATTTTTGGTTAGACCACTATTAGAAAAAGTAGTTTTTGCCTCTAACTTTTTTGCGACAGTTCTAATGCCGACGCAAAAAATCCCTATTTGCGATGAAAAATGGTGCTGAAGTAAAAAGTTACTATTTTCAACGGCACTTTGACGGTCGCAAATGCTTAGACTCAAAAAGTTATTATTTGAGACGGCACTTTGACGATCGCAAATGCTTAGACGCAAAAAGTTATTATTTGTGACGTCACTTTGACCGTCTTGACCGTCATAAATGCTTAGACGCAAAAAATTATTATTTACGACAGTATTAGTGACAGTCGTAAATGCTTAGACGCGAAAAGTTATTATTTACGACGGTATCAATTTATTTTAATATTTTTATTTTTAAATTTTTCGTATCCAGATAAATAAAAAAGAAAAAAATTTTGATATAATTTTTAAAAGAATACAAAAAATAAAATAAAAGTAAATTAATAAAAAAACCCTTAAAAAATAAATTCATTACATAATGTCTAAATAATGGTTTATTAATTTATTTTATTTTATGTTTTTAATTTTTTAAATTTTTTTAAATTTTTTAAATTTTTTTTTAATATTTTTAATTAAAAAATTAATTTGTAGATTATTTATCCAAATAAACCAAATTTAAAAAAACTCAAGAATAAAATTAATATCTATATAATAAATATCACACCCTAACTCGGGAGCAGTAACCGGCCATGGATCACGGGTCTTGGCCCAATGAACCACGAAAGACTTAATCATTCAAACTACTCATAATATATAAAAGATTCAAAATGCATGGAATTTATCAACCAAAATCCATAATATAATCCATGTGGGTCACAAACCCCATAAATGTCACAACGAATAATGTTGTCTCAAAGAAACTTAAAATCAAATAATACTGTCTCATAATGCAATAATGTAATGAATGTCTTAAGAGCTCAAGAAGTTGGATCCCACAATGCTAATGAGTCCATCTACCATCTCATTCACTAGTTATCTGAAATGTTTAATTACAACGTCAGCTAAAAGCTGGTGAATGGAAGCATGCATAATAGAACACAGTTCTAAAGTAGGGGATTCAAAATAACTTATAATTGAACATAATCATGGCACGAGATAAGCAGTATAAACAAAAATAGCATAAAACATCTTTTCTTCTTGTCAAGATATTTATATTTTTTCTCATTATCTCGATATCAAGATGAGTCATCAACATATCTCAAACTGGGTATCAGAGGTGCCAACAACATACTCGGGACATAAACATGTCAACAATATAACCGAGACATAATAATATCAATAATAATGGTATAGCAATATGATCATCAATCAATACGGTGGAAAACCATCAACAACCACAGGAACCTCCTAGGTAAAAAGTAACCAATGCCAATATAAATAGTACTCGGGGCAGTTTTGGCCCGTTGGATCCAACATCGAACATAGAGTTACCACATGATGGCGCCTGGGTCTTTTCCCTAATACGATCCAGTTCAGGTCACCGAAAGCCTCGAATTATCCCTTAAACTGTTAAGCACCTAGGGTCACCACAAGATTCAAACTGGGTCTTTCCCTAGCGGCGAGAGTCACCTCCGTAAAGGAATTTCTCCTGGACTTTCTCATGGTCCCAAAAGAAATCACATGATCGCACCATAATAGATAATGAAAACATTTGCATATCATATAAGGTAAAACATGTGTACCATATTTTTTTAAGAGAAAGTTATAACGGTATGCTTAAAAAAAATTAAAAACATATACATTTCTTTTCTAAAATAATTTGAAAATACGAAGATTTTATTAAAAATAAGTAGCATGACAATTCACTCATCTGAAGTCCAAGGAAGCTCAAAAGCAACTGCAAAGGCAAACTATGATTCATACGTCATCCGTATTTATGCAATGTAATAGATTAAAATCAATAACTAATACTAATTAAACCAAATTTAATTACCAAACAAAATCTCCCCTCATTTACAAGTTTTGAAATTTGTTTCATATGTTAAGTTGAGTATTAATTGGTTTAAATGGTCATTAAACTGGTACCCAAACAGAGCATTAACTTTAGAATTAACACAAGAAAATTTTATGATTTTTTAGCATTTTGACTCGACCCAAAGGGTCTGTGAGTCGACTTAACAGAGAAGGCTCTCAGCAAAAAGGTCTCACAGGCGATCATAAGTCGACCAAAGGAAGGCCATGAGTCGACTCAACTGAGCGAGCTCTCGGTAAAACGTCCTACAGGAGAATGTGATTCGACATATCGAAGGCCTGTGTCGACCCAAGTCCCACAGGCGACCATGGGTCGACACAGCGAAGGCCATGTGTCGACCCTAAGGTAGCAACTCTCGATATAGGTCACAATAGACGACTGTGAGTTGACCCAAAGGGCTGATGAGTCGACCCAAATCAACGTGAGCTGATGCAAATTCTTGTCAATCGACTAAAACAGATGTGAGTCGACCCAAGGAAGGAATGGTGATCTCCACCTGTTAACTAAGGAATTATTCTGCTTCCATAATACCTAATTATCCTTTTTACCAAATTTATTTATTTATTTATTTAATTTCGGAAGGTTCCTTTATTTTCATATTGTTTTACCTTTCTCTTTATTATTATTTTGTCCTTATGATTATCAAACTTTTAGAATATCTCATTAATTTAATTAGATTCTTCTTAAACAATTATATAATTTAATAATTTATCATTTAAAATTCTCGAATTTTACAATGAAACAATAAAATTAAAAAAAATATATATTATCTCTCCTACATATATCTATATTGAACTTGATCTGATTGGTATGCGGTAATCGGATGATTAACATTGTCCATCCTTCAACCAATGGTGAGATCAAACACCAATCACTCAAACTTTTTCCTATCTCTCTTCCCAATTTTATGAATCAAAGCCAGAAATGAGAAAGCATCAAACCTAGACCTGGCGAGGAAAAAATAGAATCAGAACTATTTTGTTGGGAGAGAAATCATTAGAGAGCACCAAATCGAAGCATTTCGTTGGGAGAGAAAGCATCAGAGCGCATCAAATTGAGGCATTTCATTGGGGAGAAAGCATCAAAGTAATTTTGTCTCTACAGATAAATCTCCTTCAATCTATCTTTTCTCCTGTCATTCTTTTTCGATTGTTTTTTTAGTTGCCTGTTGGAAGGGAAAGGGGAAGAGTTTGGGTGGGAGGGGAGAGGCTTCAGGCAAAAGGGGGTTCCAGCGGAAGGGTGTTACGGTAAAAAAGGGTTATGCTCTATGTCAAAGTATAGGTTCCTCTTTTCTGATATTTTCTTTTTTGAATATTTTCTTTTTCTTAAACCAAAGAAATCATAGGTCCTCACCATTTATGTTGTGAAGATTAATGTGTAAGGCGAATGAACCAACTTCTGTTGATTTCAACTCTACTGTAAAAAACTCTAAACATGTCTGTCCAACTTCTGCTAATTTTTTCTTCTTGGTAGTTGCTCCGATTCAATAAGATCAATACATGAACCAAAAAAGGAAAATAATCAAAGGCAAACAAAACAAGTGTTCATAGTTTTTATGAATAGTCATGGCACAATCAAACAAAATCTTTCTAGAATGCTAAGGTCATGCACTAACAGTCACAAATCCAAGCAATCAAGTAAGAAAATTTGGGGAAAAAGGGCAAGTTAATATAATGGGAAAGTAGACAATAGGAAGGAAACAATGTTCTTTAGGGCACATCAAATGATGGATCTCATTTAGTTATTGGAGCTTAGCAAGGAATAAATAGTGAGCTAGACTGGCCTTATTGAGAAGAAAAGGAGAAGGAAACAAGATAAAATAGCCATACTGTTTGAAAGAAATTGATTTGGAAGCAACTTATGAAACTTTTGAAGAAGTTTCGATAGGCGAACGCAGCAAGTGGAAAGCAATATGAGTAAGGAAGACCAAAGTTGAAATCACCTAAATTAGAAACAAATATGATGCCATTTACTAAACTTACAAATTGATCCTCGAGAACTTGATACATTTCATCTAAGTCATCTTTAAATAGGCTTTGTATCTTTTTCCTTCTATGGTTCTTCCCAATCATAAAAGAGCTTAGGTTATGGAACTTGGAATTAGTAAGGGGAGAGAAAAATAAAAGGGAAAGTGAGAATGGAAAGTTACATTTATTATTTTTATTTTCTTTATTTTTTGGGAGACGGGGGGATGACACCAAGAACTAAGAAATGTAACATAATTTCATTGTGTTTTCTTTTCCTTATTGTTTTTCATAAACACAAATAAGGAACAATGATTTTCCTTAACTTTTTTCCCATTTCTCTCACTTGCTCTTTATTTTTGTTAAAAGAAAAATATGATTTCCGTTTGTTGTTTATCTTGGATTTGATCAAACTCTCTCTCTGTTAGAGCTGAAATTGAAAGGTGTTTCTTGATTTTGGGTTTGTGTTGAATTGGCCTCTTTTATGTCCTTTGGCATAATTATTCTTATTGTGTTTGATTATTTTCTTTGCAGACGGTCCAATGTTTCGGTCTTCTATCATTTTTTATTAAAAAACATATTGCAGCTTTAGATTTCTTAGGCCTGATTAAGTCTTTTTTATTCAAGTAATATTGTTTCCTGTGTTTAAGTTTTTAGTTCTGCATCCATTGCTAATTTTCTTTTCTTTTTTTCCTTTGCTAGATTCTTAATTAGCATTGTGTCTTGAATTGCCTCCTCTTTTGTTCTTTATCTTGGTTGTTGTGATTGTTCTTTTTAAGATGGTTCTATGTTTCATTTTTATGCTCTATGACATTGGTGGAGACTTTCTGTTCTTTGAGATTCTGAAGTGGTTCGGTAACATAAGTGTTCATGTATATTTAATTTTTACTATTGTTCAGTGTCATCTTATGGTTAGGTAAGTGTCTGGTCCCATTTCATATTAATGGCCAACTAAGGTATTAGCACTGTTGTTTTAGACGCCCACATCAGAGATTAGCATTACGCCAACAATTGTATTGAAGCAGATACGCCACATAGAGCATAATTGAAAGAAAAGCAATTTGAATATAGAGATTAAAAATCTCACCCCCCTTCTTTTTTACTTTCTATTTTTCCAAAAGAGGGAAACAGGAGGAGCCCGATGTCACAACCCGCGAAATTCTCTAGAATTGCCTAGAAGGAGCTATGGTCTAGAGGCTTATAGAAGGATCTAGAGAATCCTAGAAGGGTATAG
>JAUTBS010401282.1:0-10165 GCA_032361285.1 Aequorea victoria | reverse complement strand
TTGAGCTCTAGAATTAAAATTTAATTCATTCATTAAATTTATAAGTCCATGGAATTGAATTCCCATGTTGGACTTTACCTCAAAATCCTACGTTTGGATTGTGATCGAAGATCACAAACATTGTTCTTCAAACTTAACCTTAAACTTTTCTTAGGTTTTAATTCATGATCATACTACTTATCTTCTTTAGGGTTTTGAGGTCTCACCTTCCTAGGGTTAGAACCTCTTGTTCAACAATTAAAGTAATTGCATACCTTTATTCTACGTTTAGTGCTTAATGAACGTGTTGTGGAAAGTGAGGCGTCACAGCCAGCTATCCAGGTACTCAGAACAGTGTATCAGTTGTTTAAAGGACATAACCTAATTCCGATGGTGATTGCTAAAACCTTGATGGTCTTAAATGCTGTGAAGACATGACGGGCTAATGACCTCAGTGGTAGTCCCTCATTGCTTCAGGTACTTCTTGAACTCTTTCCTATTGTTGCTTTCTATTTCTACATTACTGCCTTATCGCCTATTTTTCCCTTATCATATGTGGCTCCGTGATCATAGAGGGCTTGCCCTTTGCTGAGAGATTGCCAACTATCAGGATGGAGACTTCTTCAGTCATACCTTCTCATTCCCTATCATACCCGTGTTGAATGGACTGAGTGGCTTGTTGACAGTTGTGGAGTGAAATGGTAGCTTGGACACTTTGATGAACAGCCTATGATTTCTCAAATGTTGGGTCCTCGTATGGTGATTATTATTGGTCTTCGTTCTTTCATGCACTACTATCCGGGATGTATTAAACGTCAGCTGGCGGTGACGGTAATTGGTCTGCATGCTTTTCGAGGTGCCAGGGAATGCCTTCACTGAATCCTTCTATGTGGCTTATTAGTTTTCTTGGAGAATCTGAGGCTTACTGGAGCCAAGGGGGATCATCAAGCGATGAGCTTATATAAGACATGGAGATCATATCTAGGGAAGAATTTGATCCTGAGGAGGTTCCAGGAGAGGATCCTAGGGAAGACACCAAAGAGGATCTTGAAGATGAGGTAGAGGGGGACCTAGGTAGCGTCACTTCAAGTGACCTCAGCAATGATTGTGACTGAAGATAAGATTCTTTTTATTTTTATTTTTTATTCTCTTGTTTTGCCTTGGAAGGAGGATGTTCCCTTTTGTTTGTTTCATTTTTCATTTTCATTATAATTTAGGATTTTGGAAGACATGCCCATCTCTTTATGAATAAGATTCATTGGCAATAAATTCAAGTATTGAATATCGTATTTTCTCAAGTTTTGAATTAGTTACACTTTATCTTTTTAGTCCACATTTTACTTTGTCTTATGCTCTAAGTATTCAAAGAATATTTCTTGAAATCATAACTTAATGCATGTTTTTCCTGAAACATAAATCTTCGAAAGTCCTTAGTCGACAAAACTTAGATCCCTAGTCCATTCTCGTAAACGATGGCTTTGTAAAGGTTAGAATGCCCTAGTGCTTACGGATTCAGTACTTTAAGAATCTTTTAAAATGTCCCTAGTGTTGAGGGTCCTTGGAACCTTGTTGAATTCTTCCCAAAGAATACCTTACATGCCCTTAGTGTTGAGGGGCTATGAATCTTGTAGAACCTTCCTCATAAAAACATTCAAAATGTCCCTAGTATTGAGGGGATTTCTTTCAGAAACTTCACTTTTTGAACGGACTAACTAACTAAGAGATCAGAATAGAAGTGGATGGGCCCTAGGGTGAGGCTGCCTACGTATCTTCAAATGGGAATCAGGCCTTACGTAGTTTGGTGAGGGTTCACTCAAATATTTTATTCTCCTTTTGATACTCTAACTTTTTCCTAGATCGCCTTTCCAAGTTTTTGACCTAGCGAGCTTTCTTTTTTCATTTTTCATACCCTAACTTTTGCCTAGGCTACCCTCGCGGGTTTTCCACCAAGTGGGTTTTTCTCTTATGTTTTGTACCCTAATTTTTGCCTAGGCCATTTTTGACCTAGCGGGTTCTCTCAAGGGTAGTATCTCTTTAGTTGGTCCATGTTAGTAAGTTCCATAAACTCACTGCCGTTGATATTCATCAATCGTGTTGCTCCACCACTTAGCAGGTTCTTCACTATGTAAGGACCTACCAAGTTTGGTTTAAACTTTCCCCTAGGGTCATGGATTGGGGCTCAAATTTCTTTCAGGACTAAGTCTCATTCTTTCAAGCATCGTGCCTTGACTTTCTTGTTGAACATTATTTCCACCCTTCTCTGGTAGGCTTGTGTGTGTTATAGAGCTTGTAGCCTCTTCTCATCCATCAAGACTACCTCTTCATACCTTCCCCTTAACCATTTGATCTCAACCACTTTGCATTCAGTCATGACTCATAAGAATGATACCTCTATTTTCACCGGGAAGATTACCCCCATCATGTACACTAATGAGTATGGAGTTACACCTGAAGAAGTATGGATTGAAGTGTGGTAGCCCCACAAGGAAAATGGTACCTTATCGGGCCATTCTCGACTTTTGTGTATCATTTTCTGTAAAATATTCTTGAGATTCTTATTTGTAGCCTCAACAGCCCTGTTAGTTTAAGGGGGTAGGGTGACGACTTGTGATGGGCGATCTTGTACTCATTAAATAGATCCAGAACTTTCCCTCTGAAATACGACCCATTATCTGAAATAATCTCTTGTGGGATCTTGTAATGGCAGATAATGTTATTTTGGATGAACTTGACTACCTGCGTAGACTTCCACATGGCATACGATGCAGCTTTTACCCATTTTGTGAAATTATCAATGGCCACTAGGATGAACTTGTGTCCATTGGAGGCCTTTGGAAATACTTTTCCAATCATGTCAAATCCCCAGACTCAAAATGGCCATTACGTAGTTCTGTTGTACAACTAATTTGGTGGGATGAGCATAAGATTAGCATGAATCTGGCATTTGTGATATCTTCTGAAAAACTCATTGCAGTCTAACTCTTTGGTAGTCCAGAAGTATCATTGTCTATGAATCTTTTTGGCTAGTATGAGTCCACTCATGTGCGAATAACAAACTCTGGCATGGATGTCTTTCATTATCTTTAACCATTGTCCGTTGTCGACGCATAATTATAACATGCAACCATATAATCTTCTGTGCAGGTTTTCTCCACATAGTATAAACTTAGCTGATAATCTTTGAATTACTCTATTATCTTTCTCATTAGCTCCCATGGAGTATGCTTCTTTCTCAATGTAGTTCCTTACATCGGTATACCATGGTAGGTCTTCATTTTCTTCATCTGCCATAATGGCATGGCTCAAGGAGTTCTTTTGTTCAATCAATAATGGCCTAACTCTGATGCCCATTGGTATGTCTATCATGGAGGCTAACGTGGCCAGCACATCTATACATATATTCTACTCTCTTGAGATATGAGTGAACGAGATCATATCAAGCTGTGAGATCAGACCCCGAAGCTTATCGTGATACATTTTTAGCTTTTGTTCCTTGACTTTCCATCGCCTGTTAACTGTGATATCACTATTGCCGAATCTCCTATGATGGCTAAGCTTTTCACTCCTAGCTCAAAGGCTGCTTCCGTCCCAGAGATGCATGCCTCATACTTGGCTCCATTGTTAGTGACCTCAAAATTTAGCTTAAAGGCCATGGGTACATGAGTGTCATCTGGTGCGACTAAGAAAATCCCAATGTTGTATCCGTTCTGATTGGATGCTCCATCAAAAATACATTTTCCATGATGTGTTCTTGGCTTGCATCATCTACACGTTCGGGAATTCGAATTCCATATCGTCTGGTCTTTCTACTAGATTATCTGCTAAGAGTTTGACTTTTGCTTGCCCCTTTACAGGCTTTTTGGTGACAAATTAAATTTCAAACTCCAAAACTAATAGCAACCATCTAGCCATTCTTCCAACTATAGTTGGTTTCTTGAACACGTTCTTGATGGGGTGTATGCGGGAGATTAGGTTCACTGAGTATGACAACATATAGTGCCTTAGATGTTTGGTAGCCCGTACGAGTGCCAACATGTCTTTTCCAAAGGTGTGTAATTCAGTTCATATACAGTCATCTTTTTACTCAGGTAGTATATTGTGTTATCTACTCCTACACTGTCCTTTTGTACTAACATGCATCCCACAGAGGTTTCCATCACTGTCAGGTATAGTACCATAATTCTTCCCTCTCGAGGGGGTGATAATAATGGTGGATTCTTTATATAATACTTGACCTGTAGAAATGCCCTCTGACAGTCCTTGTTCCATTCAAATTTTGTTCTTTGTTAAGTAGCTTGAACAGGGGTTTCCAAGTGTTTGTCAGCCTTGAGATGAACCGACTAATGTATTGAATTCTCCTTAAGAATTCCCTTATCTTCTTCTCTATTCTCAATGCGGGCATCTCGAGAATTGCCTTGATCTTTAATGGGTATACCTCGATCCCTCTTCGAGTGATCATGAACCTTAATAGCTTTCCCGTAGTTAATTCAAACATGCATTTCTATGGATTCAACCTCATCTTATACTTTCTGATCATTTTGAAGAACTTCACTAGGGCTCTTATGCGTCTTGGCCTCTCTTTTGACTTCAAAATCATGTCGTCTACGTAAACTTCTACTTCCTTGTGGATCATGTCATGCAGTATGGTGGTCGTTGCTCTCTGGTAGATCACCCTGACATTCTTCAGCTCAAATGGCATAACTCTGTAGCAATATATTCCTTACTGAGTAATGAAGGTCGTCTTTTTCCCATTTTCTAGTGCTATCAGAATTTAATTATAGCCCGAGAGTCCATCCATAAATGATAATAGGGCTTGTCCCACAACGTTATCAACAAGGATATATATGTGAGGAAATGGAAAGTCATCATTAAGACTAGCCTTATTTAAATCCTGAAAATCCATGAAAACTCAAATCCTTCTGTCTTTCTTAGGTATTGGTACTATGTTGGCTACCCACTAGGGGTACTTTATCCGAAATCCTACCTTAACTTTTCTAGTGATCTCGTCCTTTATCTTTAGCAACCAGTCAGGCTTGACTCTACGCAGCTTTTGCTTCACGGGTTTGGTGTCAGGATACAAAGGAATGCGATGCTAGACAACCTCAGGGTTGATTCTAAGCATGTCTTCGTATGACTAAGAAAAATATCTTTATATTCTTTTAGCAATTTAACCAATTCTTCGCGTTCTTTTAGGATTAAAGTGGAGCCCATCTGACGTTGTCTACAATTTTGTTCATTACCTAGATTTATTGTTATGATTTCTTCCATAATGGACTGGGCACACCTCTATTCTCCAAATTCAATCATATCGTTTATGTTTTTTGGAATTTATTCATCATTTTCATCGAGATGATCAGGATTCACACATTCAATCTCAGGTGTAGCGAGGTAAGACAGATGAAGACTCAATAGAAACAAAAATGCGAGACATAGACTTAACTAATGACCCAATCTTTACATCAAACTTAAAACTAGACTCACTAGACACGGACTCACTACTTGAATCCCCAGTAAACTCACAATTAAATGATTCGACATTCATTTTGACAAAATTTTGAAAACTCCAGTTATTTAACCTTCCTTCGACATCCGTGATTCTACTAAGGCTTGAGAGTTCTTATGGTTCCATCATCATTGCAACGTCTTCGAGCGAGTCTTCAAGGTCGAGGTTGGCAATGAGAAGTTCTAACGAAGATTCATCCATGAAGTTGATCCAATCGACCAACACCTTCTCTAATTCTGACTTGCTTTCTTCTTCATTCAACTGTGGCTGGAGATTCAAGAAGATCTCGAGACCTGGGTACATGATCTTAGTTTTCCAATCTATTCATACCTTTTCTACTTACCTAATAACAGACACATCAAACATTTCTCTAACTTAGGGGGTGTTTAACTAGGGTGTGCTCGTGTGCGAGTTAGTTTCAGCAGTTCATATCGAATGTGTACTAAACCGCATGATACTATATTTTTGTGCACTAGTCAACATGATACTACATTCTGAAAGCAGTAAATCCTATCATAAATTCTAACATGCAAAATATCTTTTTATCGGGATTTTTGAAAAGCCCTCAAAAAAATATATACTTTTTGGGCCAAGAGGTCTCAGAATGGTCCAGGACGGGAAAATAGGTTTTGAGTTATAAAATATGAAATCGGGTCCCACACGGGTCTTGGATGAAAAACCGACTCCCTTTTTTGGAAATGTCTTGGAAGTGAGTCATGCGATGATTTAAAAGGTTTGAAAGCACATGATCTATACATGGTTTTTTTAGAAAATAGTTTTAGATCGATAAAAACACATGATCAACATGCTAAATGCGTTTTTATAGTAGAAAAGCATGAGTTTTTGGCCATTATCAGGCCATGCGTCAAAATTAGACGTATGAAGGAAATTTATCCAAAATTTAAAAATAATTTACAAAAATGATTATAAATAATTTAAAAGGACTAAAAAACAATGAAAAAAATTATATTTAGGCCTTAGGTGATTTGAAAACATGATTTTGAAAATAGTTATGCGGAAACAACCGGGCTCCAAAAGGGCCATGCTTCGAAAACCGACGTCATTTTAATGACTACATACGTAAACATACATATCTATAAACTAAACTACATATTTGAAAATAAAGTATCAAAACATTAACTACGAAAGCGATAAATGAAAAGGAAGAGGTACTTACCTTGATCCGTAGATCGTCGATTAGCCAGGTACACCCTCAGGTATATGAACACTGAATCAGACTTGGAGGGTTCCTTCCTCAAATTTATTGACACTCGAGCACTCAAACTATTAGGAATCGAAAGACTAAAACAAAAACAATCGAAATATAAAGAAGACTTTTCTATCACGAACTATCAAAAGCTATCATGAGCATATTGAAAACTTAGGAAAATATGAGGTGAAAGCCTCTATTTATATGGTGAAAATCAACTAGAAATCGGTGAAAACAGAGGGATAAGAGATAGTGACAAGGCCAAACTAATAGGAAAGAGTACCGGATTGAAAAGAGTTCATTGAGGCACGAAAAGCCTACATGAACGGTCTGACCATCCTGGCTCCCTCCCCCATGGCCAGTCCGGCCCTAGGGGCCTAGCCCTCCCTCATAGCCGGTCTGGTCCTCCCTCATGGCCCAGGCCTCGATGGTGGGTCCGGCCTTCAGGGCTTCCCGTGTGTTTGTTCAGCCTTTTAAAGGATTTTAGATGTCCTAGAAAGCAAGGAATGGTCATTCAACTTTTGAAACATAAACTAAAGTATTGAAAACACAAATGTCCTAGGAAGCAAGGAAAGGTCTTCCAACCTCTTAAACATAAACTAAAGTATTGAAGACACATATTTTTATTGAAAACATGATTTTATAGATGATTGAAATGTCTTTTGAAGAAGTTGGGTTGAAAATCGATCGAAACAGAGGCGAGGGGCGTCCCAAAAAGTAAATACAGTGCACCAAAACTTTTGAAACGTAAATTAAAGGATTTAAAATGTATGCTTTGAGGTTTTTTTGGTTGAAAACAAGATTTGAAGGATCATTATATGACTCTTGAAGAATGTTTGTCAAAAACTGTTGGAAATGAAGAAGGGTTTGGATGAAAACCTAACTTTGAGCAACTCTCATGCCGATTTATTCTTATCGAAAGCTATCCTTGTTCTTGGGAACATTTTCATCATAGGGTGGGACTAACTGGAGGGTTAGTGCATTATAGTTATAAAAAGTTCGGTAAACAGTAAAACCCTTGATCGAGACCTTGGACAATTAGAAAATATGATTTTTAAGTTGAAATGACCCTTAACGGGCAAAACGTCAAAGAACGATGAAATTTTAAAAATGATGAATAAACACATGATCAAAGCATGAGTCATTCAAAAAAGGGTTGGAAAGAAGTAAAAACACTGAATCAAAACACGCAACATGCTTTTATAGTACAAAATCATGAAAATCGGCCATTATCAGACAGTGTGTCAAAAACTAACTCAGTTTTAGGAATAGATAAAAACATGGAAATGAAACATGAAATAGTTAGAAAAATATTTGAAAAGAATAACAATATTTAATTTAGGCCTTAGATGGCTCAAAAACATGTTTTATAGGCAATAAAGCATGTAAGCCCCGACCCTTTAGGGGACAGGTGTCAAAAACCGACACTTATTCTAAACTAACTAAGAACCATAACCAAGCATGCATAACTAAAGAACAATATTAAAAGTTATATAAAGCAACAAACTAAAGAAAGAAAGCGAAAAAACTAAAGAAAAGAATAGGCAAGTTACCTTAACCCGTGAAGCCACCGATCATCCTGACGCGCCGTCAGGACTATGAACTTTGAAGCGAACTCGAATGGCTCCCTTTTTGAACTTCTCAACACTCGAGCAATGAAAATATAATAGAAGAGTATCGCAGTTCTTCAACGCGAATTTGGTGACTCGTAAATTGCTAAGTTCTTCGAAAACATAAAGGTGTTTTCTAGTTTTAGAAGCATGAGCTCTAAACGATACTTTGAATCAATGAATTCTGAACATTTTGACAGGGAAGGAGAAGGGTCCTTTATATAGGCTTCAAAAGTGAGTGAAATCTGATGGTTTTTGATGTGGGATTGCAAAAAGAAAAGAGAATTTGGATAGAGTTTCCAACAAAAAGAAACTCAAAAAGACTCAAACACCTCAAAAAAGTCCTCGAGGGCCAGTCTAGCTCTCCGGGCTCAAGCCTTGAAGGCCGGTTGTGACACCTCACTTTTTTCAACACAGATCTTAAACGCTAAACCTAGAACAAAGGTATTACGCCTTGAGGAATGACATTCGAACCCTATGAACAAAGGGATGAATGTATGTGATATGAAATAGGATAGAACTAGAAAGGTGGAATGGATAAAAATGGTCCAAATAATTCTGAACAAAGAATTTTTAAAGAGAGTTCAAGTTAGAAAGTACTACGAAAGGCGAAGAATGCGCAGAAAATTGAAACGGTCCCAAGTAAGGCCTAGGAAGTCCTAAAATTCAAAATTTTAAATAAAAATCTGGGTACAGAATGAGTCTAAGCCCAACGAAAAGGGCCCAACAGATCCATGAACCAAAGAACCCAATTGAAAGATTCAAAGAAGATAATTCAAGAAAGGCCTAAATGAGGCATAAACTTTCAAAAACTCAATAGGAAACTTTAAGTAGGGCTTTGGGCCAAACATCATGGGGGGCCAATATAAATAAATATTTGAGCACAATTATATTATTTGTGGCCCAACAAATTATATTACAAGCCCAAAAGAAATCAAGGCCCAAAGACTTGAATTTAGCTCAAAACTTTAATATTAGCCTAAAACTCATTTTAATTCTCATAAATAATTAAAATAAAAATAAATAAACATTTTTTGAAGTTTTTAGAACCCCTTGGCCGGATCCCCCATGAGAGGGGGACTAATGTGACTATTTTTTGAGAAAAAGAAAAGAAAAAGGAAAGGAAAGGAAATGAAAAGACATGAAAGGACGGTTGCTTGGAAAAATGGTTTTTCCAACCCATCAATGCATTAAAAGTCTTCAATGAATAGCCGGATGAACATGAAATATGATGTGATGAGAGAAGAAGTGATGAGACATAAATAAAATAAAAGAAAAATAAAAATAAAAGTCTTGTCAAAAGTGCCCTTAATTTTAGGGAATGTGTTCCCCATTAAACCAAATAAGGTCTTAAGGATTAAGGAAAATGGATTATTCATAACAAACATGGCACAAAAACTTCTTGGAACCCAAGTCTTGGTTAGAATTAAACTAAACTAAAACCCTAATGGATGAAGACTTAGTTGAACCAAAACTAAATGAAGGGTAAAATGGTCTTTTCACCCTTAAGCTTTTGGCTATAAATAGAAGCATTTATTCAGCACAAAAGTCCATTTGTTCCTCTTCCGATCTCTCTCTAAATTTCGTTGGCCCTCCTTGGAGAAAATAAAGGAAAGAAATAAAAAGAAGAAGAAAGAAAGAACAAGGAAGGAAAGAAAAGGAAATGAAGGAAGGAGGAAGAATAGAAGGAAGAACTTGAAGCCTAGTTCATCCATCCCCCAACCAATAAATTATCAAGTAAGAATTTCTTAAATCTTGCCTTTAAAGTCTTAAAATCATCTGAAATCTCTCATCCCTCTTCAAACAAAAAGAAGATAAGAACATGGAAGAACATAGGAGAAGGATCTTGAATCTAAGAAAGAG
>JAUTBS010401271.1:0-10166 GCA_032361285.1 Aequorea victoria | reverse complement strand
AAGATAGAGAAAGAGAAAGAGAGATAACACCGTCGTTTTTATAGTGGTCCGGTTATTCCAGCCTACGTCCACTCCTCAAGTTTTTTTTAAGATTTTTCACTACCTGAGAGCACTTATGAGTGTACTTCAAATCTTTTACAAGCTATTACCAAGCTGCATTCTAAAATTTTCAGTCTTCTAGCACTTGTGATTTTTGCTTCAGCCTCTTACAGAAGACTCACAAAGTTGCGTTTCAAAACTACCTAGCTTCTAGCACTTGTGATCTAATGTTCTAAGCCTTTTTTAAAGATTCATCAAGCTGCGTTCCAAAGCCTCCAGGCTTCTAGCACTTGTAATTTTTATTTTTGTGTGTTAAACCACACACAAAGAATAGTACAGAGTGACTCACCCTTAATTATACAATGAGTTGAGAGGTTATTTGATTCACAAACAATAAAAGAAATGCTCTCTGTGAAGAGTTGATATTTGCACTGTAGCACTCTGAAAAAAACCCAGGAGCAAGATGATGAATAGTAGTTGCTAGGGTTTTTCTGAATAGTAGATGAGAGAATCTGTTTCTGATCTTAAATGAGTTATACAAGATTTTCTCTTTTTTCTTTTTCTGATTTCTTTCTTGGAAAGAGTGATTGATAGCTTTGATAATCTAATCTAGTCTGGTGTTGTTGGGTCTGTCTTCTTCATTGAGAAATGATGTCTTTATATAGATGTTAGCTTCAAGCATATCTTGAAATAACTCTTGTAATTAATGATCTTGATACTAAGGAGTGATTCTCGTGATTTGGAATCCATTTCTGTCACTTTCTTCTTTTGGACTGATTCAATAATCAATTATGATTTTAAAATCAAACTTGAATAATGACGTTGTATATCAGATTTGTATCTACTGTAGTGATATCCTATAATTAATTAAAGAGATCTTTGATTCTCTTTTTCAATAATTTGTCATATCTTCTTGGGATTGATTTGAAAATGAATCCCCATATAAAATCGTGCCTAAATATAGTCATTGAAGATCAGATCTTGACATGACATACCGTCATAATTCTCTGTAATTCCCACTAAAAAATGATGTCTGCGCAATTCTGGTCGACTCAAGGTGAGCTTGGGTCGACTCAAATACCTTGGGGAAGATTACTGGGCCAGTAGGTCGACTCACCAACTATCTGGGTCGACTCAAAGTGTGATCATCTCTGTTGTTTGACAGAAGCCGCCATTGGGTCGACTCATGAGAGTCTCTGTGTTAACTTGTTGTTGTGGGTCGACTAAAACTATTTCTGTCTCAGCTCATGTGCTCTTGGGTCAACTCATAAGTTCATTGGGTCGACTCACAGTTCGTCTCTGTGAGGGATGTTGGCATTGGGTCGACTCATGATGTCATATGGAGCATTGAGTCAAGATGTGGGTTGAATTATATCGACTCGTGTGCTTTGTCTTGAACTTAGGTCGACTCATGAGGATTGTGGGTTGACTCATGGCTACGCCTGAGAGAGATTCAGAGAACAGGAGTGAATGGGTCGACTCATGGGCAGATTGGGTCGACTCATGCTTACGCTTGTTAAAAATCCAGAGAGGTGTTGTGTTTGGGTCGACTCATTGACAGATTGGATCGACTCATGATTTTGCCTGATAAAAGATACATAGAGCTTTTGTGTTTGGGTCGACTCATTGAGTGATGTGGGTCGACTCATAGGCTTGAAAAAAACTATGTTTTATTTTCTGTGACAAGGCTCTATTTGGGAAGGGTTTTAATGATTTTATAGTCATTTGAACACTTATTTTAATACCTGAAATCACTTCAAACATTGTTAAATACAAGATCAACCCCAATCATGGGTGTTAATCTATTGAATAATCGTTTAAAACATTTTGATGATTAGTTGAAGAATATATGACACGATATGAACAATAACTATGATTAAAGGATAAATCATGTTTAACTTGTCAATACAATGTTTGAAATCATTTAAATCATTTACATGATTTTCTTAAAACTTGGGGATTATAAAACACTTCTTTTTAACTTTCTAAAAGTTTTGTTTGTTATCATTAAAATCAATAAATTAATTCGTTAAATCTTGAAAATAACACACACCCCACACACTGTAATTGCACGCAACTTACTCATCGTTGCACTCTCAAATTATCTTCTGCTTTTAGAAGCCTTTCAATTTAGAGATGATGCGAGAGATTTTGCTCACAGAAGCAAATCTTTGATAAATGATCTTGCAATCTTTGAGGTTCAGCGATGTGGGCATGAGTTGATCGAAATCTGCTGAGAAATAATGGGTTTCAGCATTGGAAGCGTTATTCGGTAATTGGTGTGCACATATGAATAAAATCTTTAATTGGGGTGGACCCCATCAATTCTCCCCCTCCACACCCAAAGGAGAAGGAGTGCCGCCGATGACTCCTCAGCAATAGTTTATCCTGACCAGATCTCTGCAAATATCAAACTTATCTCTGGACATGACTTTCATCATCACGTCTATAGGATTCTTGTCAGTGTGGATCTTTACTATCTTCAGCTGTTGCTTCTTTATGGCTTCGCGTATCCAGTGATAGCGAATGTCAATGTGCTTCGTATAGGAGTCGTACATTGAATTCTTACTTAGATCAATAGCATTTTAACAGTCACAATGCACCTTGAATTCCTTCTACTTCAGACCTAATTCTTGAAGAAATCGCTATAACCACAACATCTCCTTTCTGGCATCAGTAGCGGCTATATACTCAGCATCGGTAGTAGATAAAGCAACACACTTTTACAGCTTGGACTGCCATGATGCAGCTTCCCTTACGAAAGTGAACAGAAACCCAGATGTTGACTTTCTACTATTAAGATCACTTGCCATGTCAACATTTCTAAAACCTTCTAATACTGGAGCTGCTTCCTCAAAACATAAGAACATCTTCAAAGTGCCCTTCAAGTATCCCAGAATCCACTTGACGGCTTCTCAATAATTTCTTCCTGAATTAGATAAGAACCTGCTCACAATGCCAACAGCGTGAGCAATGTCTAACCATGTACAAACCATAGCATACATCAAACTCCCTACCGCTGAGGAGTAAGGGATTACCTACATCTTCTCTTTCTCTTCTGTGAAAGCGAGACACGTACTCTTACTCAACTTAAAGTGACTGGCTAGCAGAGTACTAAAAGGCTTGGCATTTTTCATGTTGAACTTTCCAATCACACGTTCAATGTACTTCTCCTGTGATAGCCACAACTTCTTTGTCTTCCTATCTCGAACAATTTTAATGCCCAAAATCTATTGTGCTGAGCCTAAGTCCTTCATGTCAAAGGACTTGAAGAACTCCTTCTTTAACTTGCTAATTATTGTAGCATCATGGCCAACAATCAGCATGTTGTCAATATAGAGTAAAAGGGTGATGAAATTGCCATTAGGAAATCTCTTGACATACACGCACTAATCTGCAACAGTCTTGTTGTAACCATGACCCACCATGAATTAGTCAAACATTCTGTACCACTGTCTTGGCGCTTGCTTCAGCCCGTAGAAACTCTTTTTCATCTTACAAACTAAGTGCTCTTTCTCTCGTACTTCAAACCCTTCAGGTTGTTCCATGTAGGTCTCTTCCTCCAAATTCCAATAGAGAAAATCGGTCTTCACATCCAATTGTTCAATCTTCAAATCCATACTAATAACCATGTTAACTAAAGGATGACCCTAGAGGGGGTGAATATGGTCTTTTAACATCACTTGTGTTTTAAAAATATTTAAAACTATTAACACCAAGCAAACAATATATGCAGATATACACAAGTAAGCAAGTAAAAAGGAGATAAAGAGTAAGAAAAGAATGACACCGTAGATTTATAGTGGTTCGGCTATCTTAGCCTACGTTCACTCCTCAAGCTCCTCTTGAAAAAAAATTCACTATGAATAAACACTTACGGGTGTGCTTCAAACCTTTTTACAAAGATGTACAGAGCTGTGTTTTGAAACTTCTAAACTTCTATCGCTTGTGATCTTCCCCTTTGTGTGCTACACCACACATAAAGAAAAGTAACGAATGACTCATCCTTACTTCTACAGAGTTGTTGTAATGGTTTGATGTTAGAACATCAATCAAAGGACTCTCTCAATAGAGTAGATGTTTACAGTAAGCTCTCAAGTAAAAAAACTAAAATTAGAATAATAGACAATTGGCTAATATGGCTTTCTTTCAAAAATGGTAGAACAAAATTCTCACGATCTTGATGTTGTGTGACTGATTTTTCTTAGATTCTCTTCGTATCAGTGTATGAGTATATGAGTATATGAGAGTGAGAGTATGTTTTTTCGTTTCTGCTGCTCTGATCTCTTGGTATTTTATTTCTGAATGATCTATTGTTCTTTAAATAGCTTCAGGAAATAACTATTGCAGTCATTTTGAATTATTAAATATCACGATTGGATCTTCCTTAAATCAAGCTGTGATTTCTGTTGATCTGATCTAAAATGATTTGCAGTCATCGTCATAAGTAAATTCGATCCTCAATGTAGCCGTTGCATTTCAAAAATTCTTCTGAAATCGTGCTATAAATCACAGGTGGTCTTCGCATCAAATCCATGAGATTTCGCAACAGTGCTTTCCTTAATTTGTGCAATGAATCTTGGTGATCTGATTTTGAAATATTTTGAGATCATATCCGTAATAAAAAATAATCTACATCGAGCCATTTTAATTCGAAAAGGTTCCTGAAATAACATTGTAATCGCAACTGATCTTCGTGAGATTCGAGCGGAATGATTTGTTGAAATTGCGCCCTTGGGTCGACTCACTTGGAGTTGGGTCGACTCATGATGAGGTTGTGTCGACTCAAAATCCTTAGATTTTGGAATCTTCGACTGTGGGTCGACTCATAATGAAGTTGTGTCGACTCAAAATCTTTAAACTTCAGAATCTTCGACTGTGGGTCGACTCATGATGATGAAGTGTCGGTTTCTTTCTTAGGCCTTCAGTTGGATCAACTCATGATTGCCTTAGTCAACTGATGCCTTGTTATGTCAACTCACGCCTGCCTTGGGTCGACTGGTGCTTGTCTTGGGTCAGCTCATGATTGACTTGGGTCGACTCATGGTCGCTGCAGAGGAAAGTCTCGAGACCTGAGTGATTTGGGTCGACTCACCAATGCCTTTGTGTCGACTCATGGTCGCCTGCTGAACAATATACCGAGAGCTTGTACATTTAGGTCGACTCACGGTAGTCTTTGGGTCGACTCAAATATTGAGTTTATTCTGAAACTTCATGTTTTGCTTCTGAGCTTGTGTCTTGTTTGAGAATTAATTTAATAATTTTATCAATTATTTAATTACTTGATTTAATACCTGAAATAACTTTAATACTTGTTAAATACAAGGTCAACCCCAATCATGGGTGTTAACCGTTCATAAGTATTAAAATCATTTGAACGATTGATTTAGTCTTATAAAAAGATATATTTCAAAACTATTTGATCTTTATTAAAGCTTTGTTTATTATCATTAAAATCAATAAGCACTTTATAAAATCTTGGGGCTAACAAACCATTCTCAAAACAACTCTGATAGACGTTATTTTAACGACTGGAGAGAGAATTTCATCAAAATCAATACCTTTCTTCTGCTACAGCCTTTGACAACCAAACGGATTTTGTGCTTCACTGACTTTCTGCTTCCATTCTTCTTTATATTGTAAACCTACCTTTTGGATGTTCTACCAGGTCATGGGTATGATTCTTCTATAGGGAACTCATCTCCTCGTTCATTGATTGCTTCCATTGACTTTTCTCTCTGTGGGTCAGTGCCTCATAAAAGCTTTCTAGCTCCTCATCATCTGTTAACAAAAATACTCAAAAGCAGGATATCTGGTCGATGGCATGTGCTCTTTGTTCGTTCTCCTCAACTGGGGTTCTTCGACTTCTGGTGGAGGGGTCTTCTCCCCCTGCTCAACACCGTCTTCATCCACTTTTGGATCTTTACCTTGTACTTCATCGATGGCATGTGGTTGTACAAGATCTGTAATAATGTCTAGGGAACTGACAACTTGAGACTTTGTTGGCTTCTCGGTAAAGTCTTATATCGTCTGGTTCTCGTGGAACACCACGACTGCTACAAATCACTCTCTTTTTTTCTGGATCCCACAGTCTGAATTCAAACTCTTCATCTCCGTAACCCACAAATATGCATAGTGCAGACTTATTATCAAGCTTTGGATCATTGCTCCTTAGATACATGAGTAAATGCCTTACACCTGAATACTCTCAACTGAGAGTATGAGACATCTCTACCAGACCAGGCCTTCTCGGGTGTCTTAAAATTTAGTGAAACTGATGGTGATATGTTGATAAGATAACAGACAGTGTTAATAGCTTCTCCCGATAATGTCTTGAGTAGCTTGGTCATTTTGAGCATGCATCTGACTCTCTCGATAATGGTGCAGTTCATCCTCTCTACAACTCCATTATATTGTGGAGTGTCGAGTACAGTCTTTACGTGTCAAATACCTCGATCAACACAATAGGCTCTAAACTTATTCAAAGTATACTCGCTACCATTGTCAACGATGAGACACTTCAAATGCTTCACGGTCTCTCGTTCTACCATGGCATGGAATCTCTAAAAATATTAGAACACCTCGTCCTTGGTCTTAAGAAAATATACTCATAGCTTCTATGATGCATCATCAATAAAAATAAAAAAAATACTTTTTATCTCCAAAACTATCCACGCCAATAAGGACACATACATGTGAGTGTACCAGAACTAAAAATTCGAATCTTTTCTCGGAAGAAGAATTGAATGACACCGTATATTGTTTACCGAATAAGCAGAAATTACAAGGATTCAAAGAAACACCTTTGGCAAAAGGAATGACAGATTTCTTTGCAAAAATCTCTAAGCCTTTCTAACTCATATTGTTAGCCCCAAGGTTAAATAAGTCTTTAATTAATTTTAATGATAAAAAATAAGGTATTGATAAGTTAAAATGATTTTGAGCATCTATCATTGAACATCGTTTTGAAAATCTCTAGATACAAGTTTTAAATCAAGTTATGTTCAAATAATTTATATGGTTATTTATATTCATTATGATTAACACCCATGATTGGGTTAACTTTGTATTTAATGAGTTTGAGTTATTTTAGGTGAAAAACTGTGTTAAAATGGGTTTAAAAATCAATAGTTCAATTCCCAAATAGATCACTATCTCAAGCTAAAGATAATTTTTTTTAGAATTTATGGAAGGTTTGAGTCGACCTAAACTATTAGAGAATTTATGAAAGGTTTGAGTCGACCTAAACTCTTAGATGAGTGGACCCAAGCTCTTACATGAGTTGATCCAAACAGATAACCTCTCGGGATATTCTACAGACTTACTTCAGTATCGACCATGAGTCGACCCAAAGTTCACTGTGAGTCGACCCAAATGCTTCACCTCTCTAGATCTTACTTCAATATCGACCATGAGTTGACCCAAAGTTTACTATGAGTCGACCCAAGTGCTTCACCTATCTAGATCTTACTTCTGTGCCAATCATGAGTCGACCCAAGTATTGGGTCTGAGGATTTTGAGCTGAGGAGCATCAGCTCACGCATCGACTCAAAGGTAAAGACATCATGTGAGTCGACCCAAGACAAATGTGAGTCGATCCAAAATGACTACCATTCAGTAAATTCACAGAGACATCATGTGAGTCGACCAAAGGCAAATGTGAGTCGACCCAAGTTACTTATGAGCTGAGACGCATCAACCCTCAAGTCGACCCAAGTATCAACTGAAAGGCAAAAACTGTTAGCCCCAAGATTTAATAAATCGTTTACTAATTTTAATGATAACAAATAAAGATTTTAGAAAGCTAAAAATGGGGGGTTTTGTTGACCCAAGTTTTAAATAAATTATGTAAATAATTTAAATGATATCAAATAAAATATTGATAAGTTAAAATAATTTATCATTTAAACAAAATTTTAAAAATCTCTTATTACATATTCTATAATTCAATCTTCAAATGATTCAAATATTTATTTAATGGTTAACACCCATGATTGGGGTTGACCCTGTATTTAACAATATTTGAAGTAATTTCAGGTGTTAAAATAAGTGCTAAAATAATTATAAAATTATTAAAATATTTTTCAAACAAAGCACTATCACAAATCAAGACGAGTTTTTCAGTAAATTTCAAAGACTTGAGTCGACCCACATCAAGTCATGAGTTGACCCAAAAAACACTAATCTCGGTATCTCCTGCAAAATTTTCTCTGAAGTGACCATGAGTCGACCTAAACTATGCATCTCTCGGGATCTCTTCACAGCAACGACTATGAGTCAACCCACCTTCAACGTGAGTCGATCCAAATCTATGTCCAAGCACTTAAGCTAATATACCTCAGCCCACGCATCGACTCAAGGCCAAACATCACATCACGAGTTGGCCCAAGGGACTTATGAGTCGACCCAACATGATCTTCACTCAACATATTCACAAAGACAAAGTTTGAGTTGACCCAAGGTAATGGTGAGTCGACCCAAACAAGTATGAGCTGACACAAAGCAACTAAAGTCGACCCAAAGCTTCAACTCAAGGCAGAGACTATGGTGAGTCAACCCAATCTCATCATGAGTCGACTCACTAGCGACTAAATGATAAATAATCGAGAATACCTCACTATGAGTCGACCCAGAAACATCATGAGTTGATCCACTGGCGACTAACTGATAAAGAACTGAGACTACCTCACTATGAGTCGACCCAGAAACATCATGAGTCGACCCACGGGCGACAAATCAAAATTTTAAGGATTTTGAGTTGACCCAACCTCACTGTGAGTCGACCAAAGGGCGCGATTTCAGGAAAAAAATTTTGCGCAAATCTCGTGTCGTACAACAGTGATTTCAATGCGATTTTAGAAATTTTTTGAATTAAAACGGCTACAATAAAGATCATTCTTATATATGAAGATTATTAAAAATCATTTAAAAAATATATCACCAAGAATTGTTGCGTAAATCAAGAAAATCACTATTCAATTTGAGGGATTTTCTGCGCGAATCTCACGAAGAACAACTGATACTTCAGAGCAGATTCTGAAATTTTTTGAATTACAAATGGTTACAATGATTATTATTTTTATATGAAGATGATTACAAAAATATATCACCAAGAATCACTACGTGAATCAAGAATATTACTGTTGGGATTTTAGAAATTTAAATTGGGAATCTTTGACTGCAACGGTATTGTCGGAACTCAAAGTTATTTAAAGGAGTGTTCCTTAATCATCAAAGGAGACGAACAACGAGCAACAAATACATTCAGATACTCTCATATAATCATACACTAATTCAAAGAGAATACAACTACAAGAGAGATCATCATTCACAAAAAATAAATCAACTGCATGTGATTTCTAATTTATTAGAAAAATCCTATTAGCCACTGTTCATCATTTTGCCAGTTTTTCTGTTGATAGTTCATTGTAATATCTGCTCTGTTGAGAGAGTTTCTAATTGATATTCTTACATCAAACTACTACAAGATCACTATAAAAGTAAAAGTGAGTCACCCGTTACTGTTCTTTGTATGTGGTGTAATACACAAATAGGAAGATCACAAGTGCTAGAAGCTTAGAAGTTTTAGAACGCAACTTAGTGCATCTTTGTAAAAGGTTTGAAGCACACCCGTAAATGCTTATCGCTAGTGAAAAAATCTCAAGAGGAGCTTGAGGAGTGGACATAGGCTGCGATAGTCGAACCACTATAAATTGACGGTGTCATATTTCTCTATCTCTTTACCTCCATTCTACCTATCTGTATATATATATATTGTTTGTTTCATTTTAGTTGTTTTAAATTAATTTTAAAACACGTAAAACCTAAAAATACCCTATTCACCCCCTCTAGGGTCATTCTTTAGATAACAAAAATATATGTGAGTCGACCCAAGCTACACATGAGTCGACCCACAGACGAAAGATTGCAATGAAGCTGACAGATCATCACTCTGAGTCGACCCAAACATCAAGAAAAGTAAACCCAAGGGCGAAGAATCTCATTTACTCTGAAATATCATAAAATTTCAATAAAATGTGATAATACAAATGCTATTAGTTTAACTAAGAATTGTATTCAACATTCAAGAACTAAGCACATAGAAATAAGACACCATTTCATTAGAG
>JAUTBS010401260.1:0-10167 GCA_032361285.1 Aequorea victoria | reverse complement strand
CTCATAATGTTTGTATCAATGCATATACTTTCCATCTACTATGTAGGATGTCGATGTGTTATTAAGAATCTAACACCCTTCACATTACTTCTCATAACTCAATTCATAATGCTTTTCATTATACTTTTCATTTGGTTCCGTTATCTACGGTTTATCAAGGTATCACATCAATTCAACGGTATATGAACAACTTGTAACCCTTGTTTAAGAAGTTCTTTCACAATGTTTATATCATAGTTCCCTACAGGGAAAGCTAGATCATATCAATTTAAAGTTAATAAATTTTCACACAATTCTCTTTCATGTCATTTAGAGAATATAATATTTTAGTTCAATTATGCTCAAATAACTCATTCATCAACAAAATAGTTCTACCATGATTTTGAAAGAAAACCATTTAACTTCATTTAAAGCATTAAAATATTTTCATTTACTCTTAAACACTTTTGGGGATAAGGGGAGTTTAATGAAAGTACGTAGCATGAGAGCCACTTACCTGATGTCCACGCTAAGTTCGAAAGAATTATAAAGTATTCAACGATTTGTATGTCAACCTGAATATGTGGCACAAAACATCACACTCGAATAAATCAATTAAACTATTTAATTTTATCCAAACGGACCCTTCTCAATTATTGAGGGTTTATTCTAAGCTTCTGGTGTTAATTAACTTATTTCATCCTTTAAACTAAAGCCAAACAGAGCCTAGGAGTGAAACATTTTAATTTTCTAAGGTTCAGGTCTCTTGTGTCGACACAAAGCAATTTGGTGTCGACACAAATATGGTTCAGGGCTCTGGGTCGACCCGAAAGGGGTTGGTGTCGACACTAGGGGTTCTAGGGGTCAAGGGGTCGACACCCAAGGCTTAGGGGTCGTCACCAAGTATTCTAGGCACAAAAGGGTTGACATTTTGAAGCAAAGTGTCGACACCACAGAGGGAAAATATAACAGCAGTTCACTATTTTGGTCATAACTTTCTCTATACTGAGAATTTTGTGTGAAGTAAACAAAATTGGAAAGAAGACATTCATGGCTTCAATTTAGACACAATAATGACCCTATTTGGATTCCGAATGATTATGTTATGACCGTTTAAAGTTAGAACACAAAAGCTGTCGCGAAAACAGGACTCCGGGTGAGTTCAGCAAGGAAGTGTCGACACCTCCATCCAAGGCGTCGACCGCTCAGGTTGGGACAGCCATTGTTGGCCCTGTAACTTGAGCTTATTCATGTTACCTTCATTCATTTCTTTCCTTAATCATTATCAACGATTAATTATCATGTTTTAGGCCAAACTAAACCTATTTCCTCGATTGATTTCATAATATTTTGATGTAATGATTTCTTGATATATATATATATATATATACATATATAACTATGGTGATAAAGATATATATGTACTGTTATATATTCATATCTATATCTAAATCTTGGTTTCTTTATTCCTTATCTTCTTTAAACAACATATAAGATATTTTATCATGTTTTTGGACGATTTAACCATGTCTCTTTGATCGATTTCATTTAAATTTCAATCCCTAATTTTCTGATATAATACCACTGTTATACATGTATATATATACACTGATACATATATATATATATCTCATCGTATGCATTCTATTCTTTGTTTCTATTAGTTTTAACATGATCTAAACATATATTTCAACATGCTTAAGGGCTTGTCTCTATCTAGAGTCGGCTATATGAAGATGCACGATTATGTATTAGTTTATATACAGCTACAGCCTATGAAAAATAAAATAGGGGAACCACAGATACCTGCAATCACCAATGGTGATGAGGATGCACGAACATGTGATGGTGATGGTGTGGACGACGATGGTGTCACACGATGGTGGTGGTGGTGTACGGCGGCAGTGATGGGGGTTGTGATAGTGAAATAGGAGCAGAGCCGAGAGAGAGAAGTGGAGCAGAGAGGGGATGAGAGAATGAGGGACTTCTGGGAAGGGAGCCCCATTTAAGGTGGGAGAAAACCCACGAAATCAGGGATACATCCCTGGTTTCCCTTATTAAAAGCATATCTTTCCAACTCAACTCTTATCTTCCAAAACTGATTTCCATCTTTTAGAAACATACGGATTAACATTCCATCTAGAATTCTGTTATACCATATCTATTGAACTTTAGTTTCTTATTCCTCTTTTTAATTCTTATTCTTTTCCTTATACTTTTTATTTCTTCTATTTTCAATTAATAGCTCATAATTAGGTATATTCCATTTACTAGCATTTACTTGATTTTTATTTATATCTTTTAATTAGTTAGTTTTAATTTAGTTAATTTATTTATTAGTTATATTTTTACCTAATTTATTTATGATTTCTATTATCATTTGTTAGTGTATTAAAATTTTAAATTTTTTTTACCAATTTAATTAGAACTTCCTCATAAATTTTTTCAATTAAATAATTTATTATTATCTCGGGTTTTACAAACATGTTTTATGATGATCTCATGGATGCTTTCTTAATGAATATTTGGTTATTCAAATGAAGTTGATCTTCGGTTTTACAAAATATAGTCCTGCTTTATAATGGGTTTGATGAGATCAAAAATGTATCTGGTGTTTGATGTTTTGCTTTAGTGTGCCAAGTTTTAGCGGGTAACCATCCCGAGTGAGCTCCTTGTATGGGCGTTTGATAGCCTTAAAGACATTGCCCCTTGTGTGGGTGTTTAGTACCCTTAAAGGTATTGCCCCTAAGTTGGGCAGATGTCCAGTGGTGAACAGATTTAACCTCGTTGGGAGCGTAGCCCAAAAGTGGCTATTATATTTGTAGCCCCTAAGTTGGACGGTGGTCCAGTGGTGGACAAGTAGAACTTACCACTAGTGAGAATGAGTGGCCCTCACACTCACCACTCAAATGAAAGTGCGTTGTGATTGAGGTAACGGTACCGTCGAAACTACAGGTCGTGAGGTTAAACAACTACTTGGGTACTGTAAAGCATGAGTTGGATGTTTTGTGTTATATATATATATATATGTTTGTGGAAATAAAACATGTGGATGTGAGTTTATCCAATTGCTTTGATAAATGTGTTCCAAAGTATAATGTTTGAGAATTATGAAAACTATTCTTATCTCTGTGTGTGATGTTGATTTTCCATAAAATGCTTTGTGGAAGAGATATTTTATATCTTATTTCATTTTAATTCTAAGCCCACTCTCCTGTAACCTTTGTGATTGCAGATTACAGATCGGGGTAGACTTCTGGTCCGCTAGTGCCAAGAGGAGGATTCTTTAAAGAAGATCTTTTTGTATAAGTTCTATTATTTGGGTTGTAAGATTAAACAGATGATTATCATATTTGTAATCATGGTTGGGGTAAAATATCCCATGGTTTGGCTTACTTTTGTATATAGGGATGGAGGATCCCTTAGTGGTATATGTGAAACTCATGTACTGATTTAATGATTAATGTGATGTGTTTTTGGAAAAGGTAAAGTGCACCTCTTATTATTACGGTAATTTTGGGTTAAGTAAATTGTGTCGCACCACTTCGAGCAGGTTTATTTATCCTCCGGAGAATGGGTGTGACATTCATCACCCGAGTCTCTCTTTCTCTTTCCCAAGACCCTCTGTGGGTTATCCTGTGGTTTGATGCTGTTAGGTCGTTGCCTAACCTCCATCATTTTCTTTTGAGCCGGGTCTCGTCACCTGAGCCTTTCGTTCTCTATCCCGGGACCCTCCGTGGTTGTCCCGTGTTTTGACATCGTTAGGCCATTACCTAACCTTTCGTCATTTCTTTTGAGTCGGGTTTCATCAACCCGTGCCTCTTTCTCTTTTCAAGACCTTCTGAGGATGTCTCGAGCCCTTGAGGTCGTTGGGCTTTAGACCCGACTTCTCTCTTTTTGCATTTAGGATCGGGCGTCATCAACCCGTACCTTGTTCTTTTTTTTGGGACCCCTCCAGGGTTATCCTAAACCTTTGTAGTCGTTGGGCTATTAACCCAACCCCTTCTCTTTTCGTAAGAGCCAGATTTCACCGACCCATGCCTCTTTCTTTTCAGGACCCCCCATTGGTCATCCCAAGTCTCGTAGTCATTGGACCGGGACCCAGTCTAATGCCTGGTTACGTCTCGTGCCTTTCCCTTTTGTGTTCATGTTCGCTCGGAATCTTTTGAGAAAATTCCAAGTTTCCTCATCATTGAGCCACGGCTCGATGTTTCCCGATAATAGTCCTCTATTTTTTTCCTTCGCGGGATGAAAACCTGATAGTGTAAGTCGATCTTTGGTACCGCATCTCCTCATAGGGTCGGTATTTGGTACCGCATCCTCCTAATAGTGTAAGTCGGTCTTTGGACCCGCATCTCCTCCGGTCTTGGTACCTCATTCTCCTGATAGTGTAAGTTGGTCTTTGGCACCGCATCTCCTCATAGGGTCGTTCTTCGGTAACGCATCCTCCTAATAGTGTAAGTCAGTCTTTTGGCACCGCGACGTCGCATCTCCTCATAGGGCTGGTTTTTGATACCGCATCCTCCTGATAGTATAATTCGGTCTTTGGTACCACATCTCATTTATTGTGTAAGTCGATCTTTGGTACCGCATCCCACCTTTTAGAGTCAATTGGTTAAGGTATAAGTCGGCTTTGTCTCGCTTCCTTTGTCATTCGAGCTCCGAATTGTCGATTAAGCTGGTATCATCCCGCAACTCGACCTCCCTTGTCGTATGAGCTCAGCTTCTCATCGGATAGGTCGGGCTTCATCTCCCCTCTACTTTTTTTCTCTCCATAGAGATTCAGAGTCTCGACGGATAAGCCAGTATCGTCTCGCACCGTTCTCGTCGCTTGGCGAGAAGTTTTTTTCATTTGGTTACTCTTCCGAAACCTCCCCTTTTATGCCTTGCTATAGAGATTCAGAGTCTCGACGGATAATAGTCGGGGCTTTCCGCATTGTAAAACTCGGTAAAAATTTAATTTTTTTATTTATTATTAAACAAAATAATATGATAAATAAATTAATTAAAATAAACTAATTTAAAAACCTTCCAATAATAAAATAAACTAAATAATAAAAAGATAATTACTTAAACTAATAATGATGATGAAAAAATTTCCAATTAATAAAACATGTTAATCTCATAAAGGTAGTTAATTGTATTACCAAATAAGTATAAAAATATAAAAAGAGAATTAATTAATAATAATCTTTAAAAGAATTGCAGGATAAATAAATCTTGGCAACTTCTATTAATTAAAGGAAGAAGGAAGTAAATATATTAGAAATAAAAATAAAGTAGAATAAACTAAATTAGCTTATAACTAATTAAATAAGGAAAGAATAAAACAAATAAAGGAATTTAAAAATAAAAGGCAATCAGTTAACTAATGGGTTGATATGTCAAATTCAAATTAGAAGATATCTCGTGGAGGAATTTAATGATGAAGATAACAACAAATTCCTATGGTTTTGGGATACCCTTTCTATAAAAAGGGAGGTTCCCTCTCCCAGAAATCATCATGCTCTCAAGCCCTCATTCTCTGGGATCACGATCTCTCTCCCTCTCCCAACTTTCCGTTTCTCTACCACACCAAGCAATCGACACCGTCGACCACCACCACGGCCAACACCACCACTGTCACGAGAAGTTGGCATGGATCGCAGAGACCATCGTAGTCATCATCATCATCTTCCCCTCATCGCGATCTGTATCACCATTGCTGGTTTCAGGTGAGTTATCTCCTCTGTTCCAGTTCATATTTATATATATATATATAATACAGTAAATATATATATATATATATATATCATGAGGAAATCTTTATAGTTCATTTTTAATCCACCAAAGTATCAAAACATATGAAAATATGTTATTTAATTATAATTATAATTATAATTATAATTATAATTATAATGTTAGGGTCATAGACTCAAACAAAAAAGATCAAGATATATACATATATATATAACAGAATATGTAAAGATATATATTGTATAACAGTTAAATTATATTTGTATTTAGTACATAATTAAATAATTTACCTCCAATAAGATGTATTCAAAATACCCCAAAACATGATAATCTATTATTAGATTTAATTAAAATAAATAAAACAATACAAAAACAAAGAAAAACCCAAGTTGAAACAGCCTTTCATGGCTGCCTCGACCCTGCGAGTCGACTCATGCCTCGGCTGAGTCAACTCATGAACCATAAGGGGGGGAGCTCGATCCTTTGGGTCGACTCATGGTGTCTGCCCAGCCCCTGAGTCGACACAGAACCCCTGTGTGTCGACTCACGTACCTCGGCCTAGACCCCCTAGGTCCGTGGGTCGACTCATGACATGATTGAGTCGACCCTTGCCCTCTGCCTTGCCCTTTGAGTCGATCCACAGTCCCTGGGTGTCGACTCACAGACCCCTTTTGAATCCTTGGGTCGACACCTGCCACCCTTGGCATCGACCCAGAGCCTTGCTTTGACACCTGAGACACTCTTGGGTCGACTCAGAGTGGCCATGAGTCGACGCACAGCCCTTGTTTGCCTTGACAGACCCCTTTGGGTTGACCCACAACCTTTGTGAGTCGACCCAGTCTTGCCTTTCCTCTGTGTGTGTCGACTCACACCCTCCTTGGGTCGACTCACCGTCGGTAAAAATAAAAAATAGATTAAATTAAATTAAAATCTTCTAGCCTTTGTTTGGACACTTGTTTAAAACACTTTAAATCATTTAATATTCTTTTAACACATGAAATAAATTCTAAAAATACATAGACCTTGTTTGGGTATTAGTTTAATGACGAATTAAATTAATTAATGATTAAATTAATTTAAGAAATAAACATGGGATATTATGAAATGGGTTAAGGGTCCGTTTGGTTAGTTAATTTGGTTATTAACTTGCACGTCTATCTTGGTTATTGTGTTATATCATCAGGATGACGAGTATATTGTATTACATTGCTTTATTGCTTAGCTCGGACTCGAGGTGAGTAGTTCCTTACTATTTATTTTCAAATCAAACTCCCGTGCCCCAACATTTCTTGAATAATATATCTTGACATTTTATGAGTATTTCATTACAAAAATCAGGGCATGAAATGTTTTAAACACTTACATAAACACTATATGGTTTTGTTATATAAAATCATGAATTGAAAGTTAAAAGAAAAAGTATATATATATCTTCTATTACTCATTTGCTTCTTCGAAATGAAATAAACGTCTGAATGTCTTAAATAAAGTTAAATTGTTTTTCAAAATCTGAATAGAACCATCTTTTTGAATTACTTGTATATACTTACAATAAAACCCGTACCTTGTTAATTAAAAAGGAAAAAGTGCCAAGAAAAATTATTAGAAGAATGATTATGCAAAATAACTATGAAATATGATTGGAAATTTTAGTATCATTTGAAAAAGCCTATGAATTGAAAAATGATAAGAGAAGATGAATCATCAATTGTTCTACAAAATTGAATAATTGAAAGTATTACGAAAGATATTGTGAAAAACATAATGGAAGCTATGATAAATTATATGAAAGAACATGTAAACATAAAGATTACGAAATACAACTAATTGTTAATTATCTATATTTATATATATCTTGTGAAGTGTTATAGGTTATGAATCATGAAAAATATTAAAATATTTTCTCTTTAAAATTGAATAAAAGTATTTTTTATAAAAATATTTCTTTCCAAAAACGTTTTCTTATAAAAGTATTTTTCACTAAAAACGTTTTCTTATAAAAAGTATCTTTTACCAAAATGTTTCTTATTAAAACTAAAAGTGATCTTATTAAAATATTTTCTTATAAAACGAAAATAAGGGTATGAAGAAAGAGCCTTTAGTATTAAAATATTTTCTTATTACAGTTAAATAAAAAGAAATTTCTTACTAAATTTTTTCCTGTACATTAAAGTATTGTTTTCTTACTAAAAACATTTTCCCATAAAACTAAACAAAAAGTATTTTCCTAAAGAATTTAAGAGTCCTTACTAAATTATTTTTCTCTTTAAGAACTAAAATGTGTTTTCATACTAAATGTTCCCTTAAAGGATAATAAAGAGTTACTCAATAAAAGTTTTTCTATAAGCGTTAGTAAGAAGGAACTTACTCACTAACACACTCTCCTATAAAACATTATAAGATAAAATTTTATTGAAACACTTGCTTATAATTATGAAACGTTTTCATAAATAATAAAGAAAAAAGTTTTTATCAATCGTTTTCTTATAAAGATGTAATAAAGAAGTAAGGAATATAATTGTGAATGAGGTATTATAAATAGAACGTGTGTTAAAAGCCAATGAATCATATTATAAACCAAGTAAATGGGTACGAAAAATGTGATAAAACGTACTATGAATACTAGATTATCTATGAAACTTTTTTTTTAAATACTTTAAGGAAAAATGTACATGTTTAAAGGATTTCAAACAAGGATGTATAATATACTCTTCTATCAAAATTCATTAAATAATTGATGTAAATATAAAGAAAAGAAAAGGGAAAGAAATATTTTTATAATATATATATGGTGCAATCTTGAGATGAATATTCTTGGGATATGGAAAAAGTCCAAGGGATATTCCTTCATCGAATGTGACTTTGGCCTGCTAAGGAAAAACACACGGAATTAACCGTGTTGACCTTAGTTGACTCAACGGTTAAGGAAAAGCACACAGAATTAACCGCGTTGACCTTAACTGGAATCGTGTAGAGAAAAGTCCCGAGTGCCATCCCGTGGTGACTCTAATGTCGATGTGGATCTAGGGTCAAGAGTCGACCCCGAGTATATATGTGGCATTGTTACTTTATTGTGCACAATTGATGTCTGTTGTACGAATTGATTATTTTCCACTCATGTATGAGCATGTCGCATTTACCATGTTATTATGACATTGATATGATGACACTTTGGCGTCCAACGTTTAAAGGAAAAATGAATGTATTTTTGAAAAAAAAATGAAAAGAAAAGAGATGATACGAAAAGAGATATGATGATAATTAAACTGAAATATAACGTGCAAAGACGAGGACCAATATGAATTATTTTCTTTTATAGAACAAGTTTAGAACTGAAATGAAAAGAGATTAAAAGTGAACTGGAATGAACTAAATACAATTATACGTTGTGTGACTGCTCCTTTAAAAATAAAAGAATGAGTTGAAAGAACTTCCATTTTTCATATACTTTATTATATATGATTGCCATGATATGTTGTGTACAATTTATTTTAATTTCCTATTTTAAAACTGTATATACTATGTATGTTTCTATTCACCAGCTTTTTGTTGATGTTGTATTCACCACATTTCAGGTGAAGCAAGGAGAAACTTGGACCTATGGACTCGATGACTTCAAGGGATCCAACACAAGGACCTCTTGGACATGCATTTCACATTTATTGTCATTGCTTTCGTATACTCTACGTTATTGTTGACATTATGACATATGGATTATTGATGTCTTTGATATCATTGTTGGATTTATGGGCTGTTGACCCAATTACTAATAAATTGAATATTATTTATTTAATTCATGAAAATTGGTATCATTATTAAGCATATAGTAGCTTATTTCATGTTAAGGCTTACATGGCTTGCTGGGATAAGGCCCACATTCCATGGCCGGTCACCTTTCCCAAATTGGGGTGTGACAAGATGGGTCGACTCATGACCCCATGAGTCGACTCATGGTGTTGCCCAGCCCCTGAGTCGACATAAGACCCCCTGTGTGTCGACTCACGTGACACTGCCGAGCCTTGTGTCGACCCAACAGCCCCTTAGGTCGACACCTCTGTCCATGCAGAGACCCCTTTGCTTCTGCCTTGGCCCATGAGTCGACCCACAGCCTCTGTGTGTCGACTCAGCGCCCCTTTGGCATCAACTCATGACACGCCAGCACTCATTGGCATTGCCTTGACACCTGAGACACTCTTTTGTCGACTCACAGTGGCCATGAGTTGACCCACAACCCTTGTTTGCCTTGACAGATCCCTTTGGGTCGACCCACAACCTTTGTGAGTCGACCCAGCCTTGCATTTCCTCTGTGTGAGTCGACTCACACCCTCCTTGGGTTGACTCACCGTCGGTAAAAATAAAAAAGTTGTTTAAAATAAATTAAAAGCTTTTAGGCTTCGTTAGATACTTGTTTAAAACACTTTAAATCAAAGTATGATTAATTTTACACTTAAA
>JAUTBS010401249.1:0-10168 GCA_032361285.1 Aequorea victoria | reverse complement strand
AAATTAAATCAATGGACCCAAATTAAATTCTAGAGCCCAAATAATTAAATTAAAGCCCACTCCATGAAGAAGTCTTGAAAAATTCCATAAAATGCCCAATTTTAATCAAAAATCAAAATGGGGCCCATATGAATTTTCAAATTATAAAAATATGAAAATAACACAATATTACATCATCCAAATAGCCCCTTTGGCCGACAACCCCCATGAGAGAAGTTTTATTTGATAATTTTTGGAATAGCAAGAAAATAGAAATAGAGGAGAAATGTGTGATGTGATGGTTATTCAACTTTAGAAGCAACCTAGATTTACACTCTAACTCATCTTCTATCCTAATTAATTAATTATAGGAGATATTTGTACACATAAATATACCTCAGGAGGATAATAATACATGAAATAACTAAATTATGGGAGAAAACTAGTCAAAGAAAGAATAGTAAAAAGAAGGCTTTTTCTAGAAACCCATTTTCTCATCATTCTTGATTTGATCATACACATTTTCATCAACTATTCTCTTATGTCCTCTTGTCCTCTTTTAGAAGATTTTGTTGCTAAAAGAAGTCATCAAGATTGAAAGACTTGAGTGGACTAATTTAGGGAATTAAATAAAAAGATAAACCATGTAATTTTCTCTCTCCTCCTAGCCTATAAATAGAGCACTTCTCCCATTCTTTTTTTCCAAACATTTTTTGACTCTTCTCTCTCTCTCTCTAGATTGGTATCCTTGAGAGAAAATAAAGGAAAGAAAAGAAGAAGAAGAAAGAAGAAGAAGAAGAAGAAGAAGAAGAAGGAAAAGAGGAAGGGCAATAAAGCTAAGTCTTAAACTTCTATTGATCAAGACCAACCAAGTAAGAAACTTTTTGAACTCTTCCTTTCTATCCTAATACCATCTTCTTATCTCTAATCCTCTCTAAGATAAAAGAAACATGGACAAGAACAAATATGAACTATGGAACCAAGAAGATGAAGTTTAGAATCTTGTTCTAGGAGAACTTTGTAAGGACCAAAGACAAAGAAGAAATAATCTAAGAAATGATTTTAACCTTAAATGAATGTGTTATGTTGTTGTGATGTGTTTGGATATGCTTTGGATGTGTTAAAATAGGAGAAGTTGATGTTTGTATGATATTGTGTAAGAATGATCAGAATAGTGTTGTTTTTAAGCCCTTCGAAGAAATTTCATGTGAACCAAAAAATCCCCAAATTAAAATATGTTTCCAAAAGAGCCTCTTTAGGATTTCTTGAGTATGTGTGATTTTTGGTTAGACACAAAAATGTACTTTTGAACCCCTATGCCATTTTTGAACTTTCTGTGACAGAGAAACAGAATAATAGTCCACTTTGAACTCTTGTAAATTGTTCTATATAAATCCCCTTGAGCTGAGCCACCTCTCCAAAGAACGATATATTGGTCTAGTTTCACCCCCATTTTAAATAACTTACATTGGATTAATATATTTTGAGATATCATGTTTTTCCCAAATAGACTCCTTTTTCGACAAATTCTGTTGTAGCAATTTTTGAGCCCTCTTATGTTCACAACCAGTTCTCGGGTTCTTCATAAAAAGTTTAGACAACATCATAATAGAGCCTTTTGTATAGTTTTAGAATTTTACAGTGAGGTTTCATATTTTATAAAGTATTTTAAAAGCTATGGAAAATTCTAGAATTCTAGTTTTGTTAGGAAATAATGTGTTTAAGGATTCACCTATCCCTAAGTCGTGTTTGTTGCTTTTTAACATCATCCATGGGTATGAATGAGTTTTTATCACTGAGAGAAATGTTCTATGATCTTAGACTTGTGTTATAACATCTCTCATGCATGGCCTGAGTCTGGGGTGGGGGTATTCACCTTGTGTCTAGCTTTGCTAGTGTTGGTTATTGATGGAATGTGGTTATGTTGGACAAGTTCACATGGTTTGTGACTTGGGTATGTTCTGTGATGGAGTGGGTTGGTGTCCCTTTCATGTTGTAACCTTGTGATGGGTACAGTTGCTACTTTGGTTCACCGGATCGGACCTATGGACTTAACAACAGACTCGTCAGGACTCATTGGGGAGGTGGTTCTGAGACGCAATGGTTGGTAACGAACTAAGTTCGGGCTCTTCGTCTGGCTGTACCCCGTCGCCCTTGGGACATTCATGAGCTAGTAGAGTATGTCATTCTGTTACGACTCATGGTGTGACGAGGTGGGTCTTAAGGTCGATTCTAGTCGGGGTACCTTATGAGCCAGTTGGAGTATTTAGCTCACTGCGATTCATAGTCTGCAAATGGGGAACTGGATCGTGACTTTCTGGGTGTACTGTTTCAGAAGTCATGGGATTGTGTGGTTGAGTTTTGTGGGATCCTTTCGGCATGAAGGAATCCTTTTCTTGAATCAAATTTTCATCATTATGCATATCATATTGTGTTATATCTTGCTAGTATGTATTATGTGTTAGAAAGGTTGGGTTTGGGAGTTTCTTTCTGGGTTTTGCAGCTCACGGTGTTTCATACCAAGATTTGAAGAAGAGATGATGACCGAAGATCCCGTCGAGGAGTATGTTGAGTCGTGGCTCACCTGAACAGGTGGCATTCATGTCGGAAGAATTTATACTTTTGTAGTTTCCTTTAAGCTGGTGTTGGAATGTAATATACTCTTTAAACAGGTTATATGACGGATGGAAACACAAATTTCATTACCTTATGATTAATATTAAATTATGATAGATGTTTGATGCTATAATATCCATATGTACTATATTTACGTCTCTTAGTAAACTGAATTTTCGCTGCATCACAACTTGGTATCAGAGCCTAGGTTTAGTGAACCTTAGAGGCTTGAGTTATGGAGAAACCTTGCGACTGTTAAGCTAAAACTCTATTTTAAGTCTATATTGTATAACTTATGCATAAGCTATGAACAAAGATTTATGATACAAACTAAGTCTATTAATGTACGCCTTGTTGGATGTCATCCGACTCTGACTTTGACCCCGAAGAATTCTTTGAAAAATATATCAATTTAGATGATGAGGTCTTACCGGACACATGGAACTATAAGGAATCGATATATGTAGAACCATTGGCCTAGTACCACCCGGATGATTCAGGGGACGAGGCTGACGACAAAGAAAGCGAGGACGAATCAGAGGAAGCCCATAGCGAGGTGGACAATGGCGAGTACGCTCCACCAATGGAGGAAGGTGAAGATGAGGGAATCCCCCTTCTTTGGAGGCAACCGAACGCGCAGCAGCAATACCTAGTAGGAACCACTGTGTATGCCAAAGTTGCCCCGCTAGTTCGATGCAGGTGGAAGACACCTGTGTATTCCTACTACTTCTTTGGACCATTGCTGGTTACGGAACAAGTCGGAGATAGGGTCGTCCGACTAGGAGTACCACCAGGTTTTGCTGAACGAGTTGGGGATGTTGCCCCATATGAATGAGTTGCTGAATGAGTTGGGGACCGTATCTTCGGACTAGAGGAAGAGCTCGACTTCAATAACAACCTGACCTACACTAAATGGCCCATTATGGCCACTGACCGAGAGGAAAGAAACCCCATTATAAATGGGAATTGGTACGTGAAAGTGCATTGAGAATGCTACGTCATTCACGAAGTAACATGGGAGTTAGAACTCATGGTCTAGAGGGACTACCCACAAGGACTTAATGCTTGTAATGGAACTATCAAAGTTACAGTTTACTTTTGAATCTTGTGTAGAAACCTAGCAAATTTTGTATTAAACTATTTCCACTCGGGTTGTAACAATACGTTGACTTACATATTATATTCAGTTTTTAATTGGAATCCAAACTTGGTCTAAATATTGGTAATGAAAAAGAATAATAAACCAAACGTAAGGTTCCCTAAACCTTTTGCTTACAAGATACCCTAACCTTTAATCAGATTCTGACCAAATGGCGGGAAGAGAAAGACAAAGCTTCAACAGTGAGGCCGAGCCCAGCCAAACTACTGAAGTGCAAGGATTAGCACAAATCCTTAGATAGTTGGCCACGTCATTAAACCCGATGCCTTCTCGTACCCAAAGGGATCGAGCTTGGCTCTTGGCTGAATTTTGGAAACAAAGGGCTCTGGTGTTCAAAGGGGAAGCCGACCCACGCGTGGCAGAAAATTAGATCAGAATGATCAAAAAGATGCTAGACACCATGGAGATAAGAATGCACTTGCCGTCTATCAGCTTGAGGAGGAAATGGACTATTGGTGGTCCATGGAGAAGGACAACCAGAATATGACCACACTTACCTGGGAACAATTTGAGAAGATTTTCTTGGATAAGTATGTTCTAGCCGCGGTCAAACAAGCAATGATGAGTAAATTCCTTGACTTGAAGCAAGGGACGATGAGCGTAGCACAGTATGTCAGCCAGTTAGAAGAACTCACCCAACATGTGGTAGTCCTGATCCCTGACGAGAAATCTAAAGCCCGACGCATCGAGTGGGGCCTAGAACCATCTGTGAGAGGAAATGTTGCCTTCATGCAATTTCCAACCTATGCTCGAGTAGTATAAGCAACTCTGATGGTCGAGGCCGAGTTTACAGATTCTCACAAAATATGGAATCAAAGGAATAGTGGACCGATATGTGGAGGAAATGAAAGAGTAAATCATAGAGGCAGCTCGCAGAAGCCGTACTCCAGACCCCAACAACAGACCCGACAAGGGCCTGGTACGAGCACGCGGCCGAACTCCCAGATTGTCTGTTATGAATGCCACCAGCCAGACCATATTAAGAGAGACTGCCCAAGGACCCGTAGAACAGTGAACCAATGAGAAACTTCCTACAACCAAACTCAAGAATCAAGGAGAGCATAAGCGACATACCACGGAACAGGAAACTCCAGTCAACTGAAGGCCGAGGGTAACCAGTTCAAAAAACTAGGAAGGCCAGCACAAACCACTGGAGCAGTTGGAAAAGTTCTTTCCTTACACAAAGAAGAGGAGGAAGGACCTTCCGTGATCTTAGGTACTCTCAGGCTATATCACTCTGTGGTGCATGTGTTATTCGATTCTCGTGCTTTATATTCTTTTATCTCAAGCACATGTGCTTCATCTTTGGAATTACCTCTTGAGCCCATAGACACAACCATGTCTGTAGCCTCACCTTTAGGGGGTGTTTACCTATTCGCCTTATATGCAAAGATTGCGAAATAGAAGTTTCTGGCATACGCCTATCATGCGATCTTCGAGTCATCAACATGAACGTCTACAACATCATCCAAGGAATGGACTGGCTATACAAGCACAGAGAAAACATTGATTGCCACCAAATGAAGATCTCATCTTGCACCCATAGTGGACTATACCTCTCTTTTAAGGGGGGTAGACATAACCCTTTACCTCGAGTCGGTCAAAAGACGCAATGGACGGGGAATCTAACTGCAAGGCTAGCAAGTCTCATACTCAACGATGAAAGTCGAAAGACTATGCCCCTCCCACGGATTGTAAATGACTTTGAAGATGTTCTTCTAGAAGAACTTCTAGGATTACCACCGCAGCGAGACCTAGACTTCTGTATTGAGCTATAACCAGGAACAATACCCATATCTATGGCCCCTCATTGAATGTCATCTGCAGAACTGTGGGGGATAAAGACGCAACTACAAGATCTTTTAGAGAAAGGATTTGTCAGACCAAGCACGTCATCGTGGGGTGCACTAGCCCTTTTTTCCAAGAAGAAAGACGGTTCTCTACGACTCTGCATCTACTACCGACAGCTGAACCGAGTCACGGTAAAGAACTACTATCCACTCCCTAGAATCGATGACCTGTTCGATCAGCTGAGAGGTTCAACCTGCTACTCAAAGATTGACCTACGATCAGGTTAGCACCAGTTGAGGGTTCGAGAAGAAGCCATACCCAAGATGGCTTTTCGAACATGTTATGGTCACTACGAGTTCGTAGTAATGCCCTTTAGATTAACCAACGCTCCTTCTATAATCATTTGCCTGATAAACAAAAAAAAATTACGACATACTTGGACCAGTTCGTAGTCGTATTCATCGATGACATCTTGATGTATTCTTCATTAGAGGAGGAGCACGAACAACATTTAAAGATCGTCCTGCAAATTCTAAGAGAGAACCAGCTATACGCTAGGGCGAGCAAGTGTGAGTTCTGGTGAAAGGAAGTAAAATTCCTTGGCCACATTATCTCAGAGGAAGGAATCTCTGTCGACCCATCAAAGGTAGAAGCTGTGCTGGACTGGAGGCAGCCAAAATTAGTTTTGGAGATTTAAAGTTTTCTTTGACTAGCTGGCTATTATCAACGATTCAATCAAGACTTTCGAGACTAGCCAAACCCTTGATGCGGCTAACTCAGAAAGGGGTGAAATTTGAGTGAAACGAGTCTTGTGAAGAATCTTTCCAAGAGCTCAAGAAGCGTTTAACAAGCGCTCCAATATTGATTATTCTGAAAAGATATGTAAGTTATGTTGTATTCTGTGACACGTCGAAGGAATGCTTAGGATGCATTTTGATGCAAGATAGAAAGGTGGTGGCTTATGGTTCACGACAACTCAAACCCCACGAATGGAACTACTCCAGACACGATCTGGAGCTGGCGGCCATCGTCTTTGCATTAAAAACTTGGCTCGACTATCTGTACGGAGAATAATTTGACCTATTTTCAGATGATAAGAGCCTCAAGTACCTGTTCACACAAAAGGATCTGAATATGATACAACGGAGATGGATGGAATTCCTAGAAAACTATCACTTTAAGCTGACTTATCATCCCGAGAAGGCAAATGTTGTGGTCGATGCCTTGAGCCGTAAAAACCACAGCCTGTTAGCATGCTTGGGAGTAGACCAATGGAATATGCTACAAACTACTGGAGAATTCAACGTCGGCATCAGCAAAGAAACCAACGAGTGCATTCTAAGAACGATAGAAGCAATGCCAACTCTGCTCACAAAGATCGCAAAAGCCCAGGATACAGATCAGGAGGCAATCTTCCTAAAATCTAAAATACCAACCGACGGCGCCACAAGTGACTGGACTCTAGGCACCAATGGGAATTTAAAGTTCAAGGGTAGAATGTTCATGCCAAGAGTTAATGGTCTACGAGGAGAAGTACTCAAAGAATTCCACCACTCCAGCTTCGCGATACATCCAAGGGCAACAAAATGTATCAGGACCTCAAACGACAATACTAGTGGGGTGGAATAATAACGACAATAATGGTCTTCCAATTTGGTTTCAATCCAACTAAATCTTGGGATCCAAGACTTCTAATACCTTGTTTGGATTCAATAAAATGTCACATCACCGTTTTCATTTTCTTTTTCTTTTTTCATAAAATGTTACATCACCCATCTCTCCACAAGGGGGATTTCGGCCAGAGCTTCTAGAAGCTTCAAAAAAAATTATTTTATTTTTATTTTAATTATTTATGATAATTACAATGGGTTTTGGGCCAATTATTAAAGTTTTGGGCCTAATTTTGCTTTGGGCTTGTAATTAAATCAATTGGCACATAAATAAACTAATTGGGCTAAAATAATTATTTATATTGGGCCCCCATAATGTTTGGCCCAAATCCCTAATTAAATTTCTCTATTGGGCTTCTCAAAGTTTAGGCCTCATTTAGACCTTCCATGAATTTTCTTCTTTTGAACTCTCAAATTGAGTTTTTTGGTTTGTGACTATATTAGGACCTTATGGTTGAGCTGAGTCTCATTTTTTATCCAAATTTGTATTTAATGTTTTGGATTTTAGGAGTTCCTGGTCCTTACTTTGTCCCGTTTTGGTTTTCTGCGCCTTTTTCGCCTGTCGCAGGATTTTTTAACTTGAACGTTTTAAAATCTCATTGTTCAAAATTTATTTGAACTCTTTTGATCAATTCCATCTTTCTAGGTTTATCTTATTCCAAATTTCATGCATTCATCCCTTTGTTCATAGGGTTCGGATGTCATTTCTCAAGGCGTAACGCCTTTATTCTCGGTTTAGTGCTTAAGATTTGTGTTGTGAAAAGTGAGGTATCACAATATCCTCCACTTATAGAAATTTCATCCCAAAATTAAACTTACTAGGTGTAACGAGACGTGGATGCTTTTCTAGCAGTGTTCATGACGCCTGAACGTCTCCATAACCTTGTAGTGCCAACTGCACCCACCAAAGTCTTTCACGTGTTCTTATTTCCCTTCTCATCTTCCTCTATTCATGACCAAAGATGTCATTGTTCTCAATCTTCTTTTTATATTTTCAACTTGTTCTTTGAGAATTCCCAACGCAACTTAAGCATATCAACGGTTAACGAGTTCATTTAGAAGTGCTAATCAATGCCATCCCCATCTACGATTTATTTAGGTATAGGTTTGTTAATTTTCACAAGTTACATTCCTATTTATCTCAAGAATCCTCTTTATGTGGCAAACCAAGCCAGGATAAAATTCACCATTCAAACACTCAAACACATCAAGAGTCGCTCATGAATTTACCAATCTTACTTCATTCTTGTACTTTTCACTATCTTATCTGTTAATTACGTTTTCGTTGCTCCACATTTTTTTCCATCACGTGGACTTCTATGTCCTCATACTATTTCCCATATTTAGGTATTACATTATTATTTTCTCCCGTCTCAAGATTCAATTCATAAGTTAACTGCTTCTTTACTCTCATACTAGCTTCTCTTTCTCAATTGGATAATTTTCACCACACTTAGCCACTTACTGCCTTTCGAAAAAGATAATATTAATTTCTATAATAAATCTAATCATGTCTTATTTTCTTAACCAAGATTTAGGTTCTATAACTTATCCAAAGATTAGTATCTTAATCTCATACTTATGTCCATATGATAGAGAGCAGCTCATTTCCATTATTCTTATGCCATCCGTAAGATTTAAATTCCTATGACATGCATTCATTATCAATGTTTACCAAACACATCTTAGCGTTCTCGCTTATCACACATTTCTCTTCATATACTTCGTTTCATGTTCTTAACAAACTCTAGATTCATAGTATAGTTTCTCGGACCCTTCATGCCCGAAAACTAATATTACTCATAGCATACCTAATGTCAATTATCATTACTTGTTATAGCTACCGCTTCATACTATTGTCTTTAACATAATCAACTCAATTAAGGGACATAACTAGTGTATTCCCTTTCATTAATGCTATCATCTGTCTTATGATCGTGTGTACGCATTTCATCTGAAGTCTACGTTAATTATCAAGGTTCTACTACTCATAAGTGTTCTCATAAGATTTCATTTCTTACAACGTCGATCATCATTGCCTCCTGTCATAATTGGATCCCTCGATATCCCTCTTTATCATAAAATAAAGGTGGTGATTCATAGCACCAACTCCTCACTTAATACTAAATGTTTACTCATAATTTCTCATTTTACTTTTTTTCCGGCACAACGCGAGATACGTCGCTCTAACTTTTCATCTCATCATGAGACTATAACATGATACCAACACTTTTGGGAATAAGTTTTCTTAATAATCAAGATTGTAATTCAACACCATTCCCACAAAATCTTCTCTAAGAGCAGGGATGTAAGCATACATTCTCTCAACCAACTCATCTTTTCCACAAAGGTCCCAACGAATACATTATGTAAGAATCCTTCTAGGTCCATGTTCTACCTCCCTAGTCCTATTGTTTGGCATATATCCCCAATCCAACAAACTTATTTAGACTTCCAATAGAAATCAACATCGATCACACGCGTTTCCCACTAAATTTCCAAACTAGTTTACTGAACGTCCGAAGACAAGGGTATGATATCCCATGGTCCACTTTCCTAGGTTTCACATCACATACCACATTTTCACAAAAGGATTACACACAAACTTCTGGCAATGATTCCATCATCCCACAATCTACGACTCATAACATCGGCGATGTTCCAGTCTAGTGCGACCTCTAGACTCCAGACATTTCCAAAACTAAATCAACCTAAGCTTTGATACCACGCTGTAACGTCCCGCCCCAAGACACCAGGCACGAAACGCGAGGGGAACAAGACTAAACCATCTTGCCTTTGAAACTCTGACCCAAATTCCGTTAACATACAAGGAATCCTTCATATTTTTTTTTCTTTTACATAAGACAATATTACATCACAATAGGGCACTCCGGTCACTATCTCATATTTCAGTTTACAACCCAAAATGAAATACCAAGTGGAGTATATCTCC
>JAUTBS010401238.1:0-10168 GCA_032361285.1 Aequorea victoria | reverse complement strand
TTTCAAACCTATCATCAACCAACCTGATTTGCTTCCAAACTCAGCTGATAACTACTATCTCTAAAAGAGAATAGAATCGACTCAAAACCCGAAATAATCGAAATTGCCACAAATAAAATTACAATTGAAAATATTAAATTAATAAACATTAATCTAAAATTCCTAACAATCTCTGCCACAGCCAAGCACCAACACCATCATCAACATCATCTTCTTCGTTGGGCTGCATCACCATTGGTGATTTCGGGTGAGTCATCCTCTGTTAGTTTTTACAGTGTATATATATAATCACATATATATGAATCATAATTTTAGATCACCAAATATGAGAAGGAATGAGTGGGTTATTATATTAAATAAGTAGAGAAACAAAACAAGGAGCATATAATACAAACATATATATATATAGTTTTCATAAGCATGGGATATAAAATGTTTTACAAAATTTTGTTGCTTCTTCTTCTTTTGTTTGTTTTCTTGGTTTAACCAATGCTCCGGCAACGTTTATGGATCTTATGAATCGGGTTTTCAAGACGCAGTTTGATCGTTTCGTTGTGGTATGCATGCATTGGAATTTCAATAATTAATTAATTGGAATAAATGATTTTTAATTAGTAAATAGACTACTAATTTTATGCTAAGGTTTACTTGGCTTGTTAGGGTAAAATTCACATTTTATGGCCGATCACTATTCTCAAATTGGGGCGTGACAATTGAGGCTAAGGGTAAATTTAATAATGTCTCGGATATTAAGAAGTTGATGGCGAATGTATTGAAAACTTTTATTTATTATAAATTCAATTGGAATTAATGTTTCATCTTCATTTCATTTTCGTTGCTCTTGGTTGAGATTCAAGGAGAGCTTAATGAAAGTCCTTAATTTGACACTTTCAGTTTGTTTGTACCTGAATTTGTTTTTCAGTATATTATTGCTTTTAATTGTGTTTTTTATTCAAAGTTGATTTTAGAACTAGATTTGTTATAAAGTGCCTTTTAGGCACGGGCAAATAGAGAAGTTTACAGTTTTTAATATAACATTTTATTATTTAAATATACATATAAAAGAATATATAAATTTATGACCATCTTCTCTTAAAAGTTTATATTTTCATGTGAAGAAGTTCACATGACATAAATATGTATGTACCTAAATAGAGATTATGGTTGGTAAATGGAGAAGTTTAGAGATTTTATAGCAACTAAATAAGTTAAAAAAATTTAAATTTTATTTATTATAATTTGTTAATAAAAAAAAAATTACATTTATTAGAATTTTGCTAGATAAAGAAAGTAAAAAATTTAAACTGAATACTAATTCAACTTAAAAAAAAAACTCTATAAACTTTATAATTTGAATTTTATTAAAATATTTATGTCATACATTGCTAAACTTATAATTCAAATGGTTTAAATTCCTATTTGAATTCTTTTTAGTATATTGTTAGCTAAATATTGTTTAAAACTTACATGGTTCATTGAGCCAAGACCCAATAATCATGGCCAGTCACCTTTTTTAAATTGGGGTGTGACAAAATAAATAATCAAATAAATATATATATCTAAAGTTATATAATAGTAAAATATATATATATATAATCTACTATTAAATCTTCAATGGGTAAATTTTACTTTTGGGTTATTGTGATAAAAATTTTATCTTTAAAATATTGATATAAATCGGATAATAAAATAAATAAATAAAAAATTAAGTTTAAATAGTTATTTGATAAAAATTAACAGTGAAATTTAATCTGATTATCGTAATACTTTAGGGTGTTGTCACTTAAACTTATATTAAGACAATTAACGGTCTTGATGAGATTAGATATAAAATTAAAATTTAAAATACTAAGAAGAATAATAAATAATAATAATTTAAGAAAACTTGTATGTACGAAATCTTAACGGATGTTTGCTTAATATTTAAATACTCGCCGGGTTTAGCATTAATTATTAATGATAATTTTTATATTTACATAAATCACGATGACGTCTGACTCATATATTGCCATTGTCCTTGCTCGTCGTACGTATTTGGATCTCAGGTGAGTGGTTTGACATGCTACATATTATTAAATTTTTTTCCATATTTTCAATTAATTTTAAAAAGAAATATTTATTTTAAAATTCTTTTAATTGTACCATTATAGAATTCTCATGTAAAACTTATGGCATATATGTTTCAGTTGTATGATATACAAAGTTTTCGTTACATATTTATATGGTGCGATTTATGAGATTTTCTTGGGACTATGTTAAAAGTCCAGGGGACAGACCTCTACGGAGGTGACTCTGGCCGCTAAGAAAAAGACCCGGCCGGAGATCGTAGTGACTATAGTTGCTCAACAGTTTAAGGGACAGTTCTGGTGTTGTCAGGTGACCTAAATCGGACCGTCTTAGGAAAAAGGCTCAGATACCATCCTGAAGTGACTCTAAGTTCGATGTTGGATCCAACGGGCCGCGAATGCCCCGAGTATTATTTATTGTGGCACTGGTTACTATTATTTATGTTTATAGTTCTCATACAATATTAACGATCATATCGCTCTTACCATTATGATATTGACATTTATTATATTCAGATTTGATATTCTGATTGCTCGTCATTGATAACAATATCATGTAATTTTATCTAGTTAATTAAAAAAAATATTTTGACAAATAGAAAAGATAGTTGTTGTTATCACATTGTTTATACCGCTTATCGTGTGTCATGACTATGTTAAACTAAAATTATTTAAAAAATTTAGTTTTAGAATTGTATTCTATTGTGCATGCTTTTTATTTACCGGTTGTGAGCTAACATTGTATTTAAACATTTCAGGTGATCAGTGAAGGAGCTAGTAAATGACTCGATAGTGTCAGGGGATCCAAGATTATTTACCTCTTAGAACATTTATTTTTGCATTTTTTTTGAGACGATATTATTTTATTACGAGTTGTCATCTGGACAAAATATTTGGTTATTACCTTAGTGGGTTGTTTGTGACCCACAAATAATTGTTATAAATTTTCGTTATCGATTCCTTGCATTTTAGATCTATTAGTATTTTGTTAATTATTTTTAATGATTAGGCTTCCGTGGCTCATTGGGCCGAGACCCGTGGTCCACGGCTAGTCATACTTCCGAGTTGGGGTGTGACAATTGTTATTTCTTATGTTTATTTATTCTTAATTTTTGTTCAAATTTGATCTTGAGGTCAAATTATATTAAAAAGTACATTTAGGCATAAACAACTTAAGCTATGTTTGAATATTTTTTTTATATATATGTTTAACAATAATAAAACATAACATTTGGTTCTTGAGAAATTTCAACTTGAGAGCCGTGCTATGGTATGAAAGTCATGAACACTATTTTTTGTCCATGAGATTTCAAGTGAAGGCGCGTTCTTACTATTATAGTTTTTTTTATTGCATCAATTTTACATCCTTATTTATGAGTATGGGTCATGACTTCTTTTTTCTTCTTCACGTGTAACTGATTTTGAAGTGCAAGTGTGACAAAATTATGTTCAATTATGTCGTTTTTCAGATCGTTGGACCGCCATCACCGGAATCTTGCACATCTCTCTAGCTAGATCTCAAGGTTTTAGAAAGAAAATTGTAATAAAACTTTTTATACTATTTATTTACTGATTTCTATCAATATTAGATGTGTTTGATGCAAGTTTTTTAGGATGATTAGTACACTTTATGTTTGGCCAAAGAAATGATATGCACATTTTTTTAACAATTTTAATTTTTTTTTTATTTTGCTTTCTTTTGATTGAGGCTAAGGGTAAATTTAATAATCTCTTGAGGATATTAAGAGGTTGATGGCGAGTCTATTAAATTTTTTTATTTATTATAAATTTAAATGGAATTATTGTTTCATCTTCATTTCATTTTCATTACTCTTGGTTGAGATTCAAGGTGAGCTTAATGAAAGTCCTAAATGATGTCAGCATACATTTTGTGAATCCACTGAAAATTTGAATATTTTGTTGCCTTTGTTATATGATTCTTAGTGGTGTCATTCAATTTTGATTTATTTTTCATAGCTTTTGGTTGTGTTTTAGGGTGAGCCTACTGAGTACTAAAATATAATTTTTTTCAAATTGCACCTGAATTTTCTTTTAGTATATTATTGCTTTTAATAGTATTTTTGATTCAAAGTTGATTTTAGAACTAGATTTGTTATAAAGTGCCTTTAGACACGGGAAGTTCACAGTTTTTAATATAACATTTTATTATTTAGATGTATATATATATATAAAAGAATATATAAATTTATGACCGTCTCTGTTACACCCCAATTTGAGAGCTGTGACCGGCCATGGATCATGGGCCTTGACCTACAGAACGAATAAAACCTAACATGAAAATTAGCTAAATGTATATTAATTATTATTCATTTTTGCAAGATTAAAACCATTTAAAATTTATAAATTAAATTATGGGACTAAACCGTCCATCCAAAAATCATAACTATAAACTGGGACAAAATAGCCCAACATCCTAACAATAATGTCGTCCAACAATTCATAATTAATATTTAAATGTGTTAAGTGCGAAAATCAAATAAAGTATGTAGTGTACAAACACTCACCTGATATTCGCAAAAATAAAGTAATGCTCTCACTAGCAAGAATGAAACTACGTCAACCTGATTATGAAATGTACAAACCACGAATAAATAACAAGTACAGATAATGGTCTACTATCCAAACGAACCCTTACCCGTTAATTAAGATTTTAAATCTTTTTTTATGGTTTAATTAAATTATTAATCAATTTAATGTATTATTTGAACTGATACCCAAACGACGTCTTAATCTATTTAAGTTTATTTTACCATATTTTTGGATTATTAAGCTAATTAATAATTAATTACAACTTACTATTCAATTTCCATCCAACAAGGTTTTTAACAATTAATTTCATTAACATATATTTTTAGTGTTTAAAGGTAACATTTAATAATTTAATTTATTATTTTAATTATTTGCCCAAACAGGGCATAAGTATTTCAAATTCAATTTGGTGTATTTTTTTGATATTTTTATTGTTACGGGTCAACCCAAATGGGTTGTGAGTCGACCCGTTGGATAAATCTAGCCAGAATAATTCACAACAGTCAAAAAATGGGCAATCTACCTCGGAACGTCCGGACGCGGCCAAGGAACGTTCAGACGTTTTCAACCCGTGGGCAAGGGTCGACATAGCGTTCGAGCGTCCGAACGCAGGTGAGTTTTGTCCAGACAGAATCCACCCGAAACTGAACTAGAGTTTCTGAAGGTCTGTTTTTTGGGGTCGCTTTCACAATCCTCCTTCAAATCTTATATTTTTATGAATCATAGGAGTTATTCACCATGTTTTCACTTGTTTTTTCATCTAAAATCACATATAGGCTTAGTTTAATATTTTGTATATATGTATATATATAACAGGTATATATATATTTGCATATCAATACGTGTATATATATATATAGGCACTATATAACATTTACATGATTCATTTGTTATATGTATGTATGTATATATAGCATGATTCATTTGTTTAATCTAACATATGTATATATATATATATATATATGCATGTATATCGGTTATATATTCATTCTGTTCTATATCAAAGAAAAACAGAGGAGAGAGAGACACACACCGGAGGAGACGACGAACACGACGGCGGTGGCTGTCAGCAGTGGTGGCTCGGTTGCGTGATGTGATGCAACGGCTGAATGGGTGAGAGGGAAAGACTGGAGCAGAGAATGAGGGTTTGAGAGGAGAATGGCTGAGAGAGTGAGAGAGAGAGGGGGAGAACGTGAATGAAGGAGAAAAATAAGGGAGGGTCCAAAATTTTAGGAAGATATACCAAAATTTCATTATTTCAGCATTTGAAATTCTCAAGTCTTCCTATTCTATGGAATTATTCCATATCCTTTTATTTAATCACCAATTTCTGAATTTTAATTAAGGAATTAACTTCCCACAATTTTTAACTTCCTGATTTTAATTCAAATTAACAAATTCATTCATTTTATTGAATTATAAATTCTTTAATGTCTTTATTATTTAAGTTATTTGTATTTACTAATTAATTTATTTATTTATTTTAGTTAGTTAATCTATCATTTCATTCGGTTAGATTTTTATTTGGTTAATTTAATCATAATTAATAAATTTTTATTTGATCAATTTAATTATTAATAATAACTTTAACATTTTAAATATTTTACCGGGTTTCACCGTCTCTCTTAAATATTTCTATCTTCATGTGAAGAAGTGATCAAGAACTTCACATGACATAAATATGTATCTACTTAAATAGAGATTATGGTTGGTAAATAGAGAAGTTTAGAGATTTTATAGCAACTAAATAAGTTAAAAAATTTAAAATTTTATTTATTATAATTTGTTAATAAAAAAATTACATTTATTAGAATTTTGCTAGATAAAGAAAGTAAAAGATTTAAACTTAATACTAATTCAACTAAAAAAAAAACTCTATAAACTTTATAATTTGAATTTTATCAAAATATTTATGTCATACATTGCTAAACTTATAATTCAAATGGTTTAAATTCCTATTTGAATTCTTTTAAAATTTAAAATCAATATCTATCTATACTATTAGTCTATTATATAAAACCAAACATTGTGGCTTAATTAAAGCTCAAAATCTCAATCTAATTTTCTAACATTTTATTATTTTTTATATTCAAAAATGTGTCACAATTCAATTGGTACAGTTATTATCCTAAAACTAATAAACTTTAAAACTCATTTTGAAATATGTCATCTAAATATTGTTATGATAAATATTTATCTTGATGTCTATATATTTTGTTAAGATAAACTTTAAACTCCTATTTAAGATTAACTTTAAACTCCTATTTAAGATAAACTTTAAATATTGTTAAGATAAATATTTTCAAACTCCTATTTATCTTAACAAAGCTAATTTTAACAAAATATTTATCTTAAATAGGAGTCTAAAGTTTATCTTAACAAAATATATAGACTAATATTAGATTAATATTAGTCTAAAGCTAATTTTTAGATTAATATTATATAAAACAAAACATTATGAGTTGTTTAAGTTCCAAAGTTTCTTTTGAAGTTTCTAATAATTTATATTTTTTAATACTCAATAATTATATATTACGATTTTATTAGTCAAATTTAAAATCTTTTCAAAATTTCATATTTTAAGATTATATAGTTCAAATTATTCATATTTTAAATTTTACATAAAGTAATTTCTTTTTAAAATTTTAAAATCATCTTATTTTAAATTGGATATGAATCTTCATATTAGATCTAAACTTATCTTATTATTATTAAAACTCTTTATATATACTATTATATATAGATAAATACAAAAGATATATATATATATCTAAATACATAATCTACCTTCCTTCTCGATGATGCACAATACGATAATAGATCCGGAAATTTTTAATATAATCTTATCTTAATAAATTTTTAAATATATTCTTATTGAATTTGTTAATATAAATATTCAGTAACTATTAGTTAATATGGTTATTATTTATCTTAGTTGCTGAAAAATTGGTCCAAAGGAAATAAAATAATTTTTAATTCAAAAAATGTTAGAACTATGCTTAGGATATTTCAAAGCTATATTTTTATTGTTTATAAATAATGCTATTATATAATTTTGTTATTTTGTATCTGTTTAGATAAATACTACAAAAGTTATTTCTTTTATAGAATAAATCGAGTAATTGGGATGAAAATAAAATTTAATTTTAAATAAGCACAAATTTGTTGCTAGGAATATTATATAAAGATTTTAATAAAATTTAAAGAAATAATGATTACTATTAATATAAATTACTTAATTTAAATCAAACACGGATTCAATATTAAAAAACTTTTAATATACCATTTACAGTAACATTAAAAAAGATTTAATTATAAAATTTGAAATAACATAATAAATTCCAGGAAATGTCATATTAAAAATATTTTTGTTTTGTTTGTGAAAGTTTTGATTTGAATTATATAATTTTGACTCTAAATATGATATATTTTATATTTATATATAAATTAAATACCAAAGATCCAGAGAGAGAGAGAGAGAGAGATAGAGGAAGATATAAAATAAATACCAACTAAAGTTGCAGACTAAACCACAACACTAGTTACGAATTGATCATCACGTTTATTGATCTGATAAGTATCAGATTAATAAAGTAACTCAGCTCATACATATCTTATCCCTATACCTATACCTATATATAGTTATCTTTATGTTACAAACTACTCTTCATCCCACAGAGAACGAGAGAACGAGAGAGAGAGAGAGAGAGAGAGAGGAGACCTGTTTCTGTTTTCTCAGTAGTGTCCTTAAAACAGTCCAACAATGGCAGCCGATAACGCATCAATGGGTGCAATAGTGGCTGTGAATGGCAGCAGCACCACCGCCCACGGTTACCAGAACCAGCAGTACTCAATCGGTGCAATAATGGTTGTGAATGGCGGCGGCAGCAGCAGCAGCACCACCTCCCACGGCGACCAGAACCCAGACTCAATCGGTGCAATAGTGGCTGTGAATGGTAGCACCGCCGCCCACGGTGGCCAGAACCAGCACTACTTTGGTGATTACCCGCCAGGGTACAGGTTCTGCCCCACAGACTCCGAACTCCTCGTCCATTACTTGATGAAGAAGATCATGACACAACAGTTGCCGCACAACAAGATACAGGATGTAAACATTTATCAGCATAATCCCTATGACCTTGCAGGTTTAATTTGTTCTCTCTTCTCCTCTTTGTTTCTCTTAAATAGCAAAATTCCTAATTTTATGCATGTATATATTCCTATGTATATATACTTCCAATTGATACACGTGCATGTATGTAGATGAGTTTATGTTGTATATATTTCTTCAATTTCATGCCTGCGTGTTGAACTTCTCCATTGAATTAGGATGGTTGGATAATAAACTCAAACGGGTGGAGAAATTTAGTCCTTTGGACGATTTGGAAAGCAAGGAATGAACTAGTGTTTAATGGGATTAATCCACATTTCGATACGAATTGCTACATGGATCAAAGCTTCATTCGATCTTAATGCTTAATCTGTACCTGTTTTTGTCCAAGGAGTTTCAGGGATTATATCTTTTTTGAAGGAAAGAAACTTATCTGCTATTCTGTAAATCCTTCTTCAGTATTTATTTGAACGTATGAAGTTCTATTTTAGCAGATTGTGTTCCAGCAATTGCAGGGTTTAGTTTGCTGATGAACTGCAGAAATTTACTATTGGTCTTGGGGGTTGCAGCAGAAATATAGTTTTCCTGTCTTTTCCTCTGTTTTTCTATTCTTTTTCTGTTTTTTAATTTTCTGTTTTTTTTTTTGTTTTTTTGTTTTTTTGTTTTTTTTGTTTTTGCTTTTCCTTTCTTGTTGGTTCCTAGCCAACAAGAAACAGAACCTGAAGAATCATTCCAGTCATTACAATTCTAATATTGGTCGAGATATATATGATCATATTGCTGATATGCATGTATTTTGATACGGATATTTAAAATATTGATTCTCTCTCTAATTCCAAAGTGTATTTATTGGATTAATTTACAGCACAATACCATGCATTGGGGGAAAATGAATGGTATTTCTTCACCCCAAGGGATAGAAAATGCCCGAATGGGAAACGTCCGAACCGAGTTGTCGGAGACGGATACTGGAAGATGACAGGAGCCAGTAAAAATATTAAGCATAATGGCACCGTTGTTGGGATAAAGTCAGTTTTGGTTTTTCATCAAGGGAAACCAAAACCAAATATCAACAAAGAATCCAACTGGATTATGTACGAATACAAAGCCCATACACCTCCCAAAACAAAGGGTACTGCAGGTTATATGAAGGTACATACAATTTTAATTCCCTGTCTTTTCTTGTTAAATTTGATGTCTTTATTTTATTGTAATTGTTTTGGTCTTTATGTTCATATTTGTCTTTTACCATGTTTTAGTTGGCTAGGTGTTAAGACAAGTGTAATGCTTGATTTTATTTTGAAAAACCCTATTGTATGCTTCAGGTCTCTTTTGAGACAAAAAGGAATTCCAAGAGGCAGTAACCCGCTTGCTGCCTTCTCATTTTTTGCCTAGGGTTTCTTCCATTGCTTCTTTACTTAAGCATCGGCTAGTTTGAATC
>JAUTBS010401227.1:0-10168 GCA_032361285.1 Aequorea victoria | reverse complement strand
ATTGATTACGAGCCGCTTGAGGTTCGTGTGGATTTGTCGTATGACGAGCAGCCTGTCCAGATTTTGGATACGAGAGATAAGGTTCTTAGGAACAAAAGTATCCGTCTTGTTAAGGTCCTTTGGCGCAATCACAAAGTGGAAGAAGCCACATGGGAGCGCGAGGACGAGTTTCGTGAACGGTACCCGTTCTTATTCATGTGAGGTTAGTTTCTAATTTCGAGGACAAGATTCTTTTAAGGGATGAAGAATGTAAAATCCGGTAAAATAATTAAACTTTTAAAACTAATCATTAATAATTAAATTGGTTGATTAAGATTTAACTAGCTAAATAAAAATCTAACCAAATAAAATAATAATTAACTAATTAAAATAAAGAAACTAAGTAATAAAGAATTATTTAAATAGAGAATTGTAAAAATTGAAATAATATTTTGTATATGGCAGAAAGTTTGAATTAACAAATAATTAATAGATTAATTAATTAATCTAAAATTACCAATTAAAATAAATGGAAAGGGAAAGTATTTTAGCAATAAAAATGACAGAAAAATGGAAGGTGGTTGTGGTTGTTCGTATGTTGCCTTTGGAATAAAGGTTTGATTTTTGAAAAGAGGATATTTTTGGGGGGGATAGGGGAGTATCCTTTATTTTTTGCTGGAAGTTATGCAACTTCTCTCTTTTCTCTCCCTCATTCCCCTTTTATCTCCCTTCACGCCAACCTCTCTCCCTCGGTTTTCCCTTCTCTCCCAGCACATCTTCTTCTTCTTCAGAACTCACCTGCTGCCCTCTCCTTCTTCATACTTCAACGCACAGCCACGCTCGCGACAACCGCTGATCGCCGCCGTCGTCGTGTTCGTCGTCTCTTCCAGTTGGTTCTCCCTCTCTCCTCTGTTCTGTTTTATAAATAAGAACATATGATATATATATAATGAAAATGTATATAGATATATAGATAACATATGTTATATATATAATAACAGATTAGATGCGTATATATAATAGAGTTCGCATTTAAAATATAACTGACACATATGTATATACATAAAATATAACTGTTGTGAATGTATATATACATATATATATATATATACAAAATATCAAACCAAGCCTATACATGATTTTAATTATAAAACTTAGTAAAAACATGATAAAAAGTATCATATAATGCATAAAAACAAAAATCATGAAGAAATAAATTGAAATGGAATCAAAACCAGACCCTTTTTAACCCCTGTTCGAGCTCTCTGGTGTGTTCCGTTTGGACGGAGCTCGTCCGGTATCCGGACGGAGGTACCCTAAAATCGACACATCCCTCTGTTATTTTTCGTCCGGATGGGACACCCCCGGCGTCTGGACGGTGACTTGCTAAGACCGAACTCTCTGTTTGTAACCCACTATTAGGGCCTGTTTGGCTAGAGCCTAATAATGGATTAAGTTATTAAAGTTAAGTAACACCAGAAAACATATCTGAATGAAGTTATTTTAAGTAAAGCCTTGTTAGGTATTAGTTGAATAATAATTTTAAATTAATTAATAATTAACTTAATAAATCAGAAAATATTGTAAAATAAATTTAAATAGATTAAGATGCCGTTTGGGTATCAGTTCAAATAATACATTAAATTAAATAATAACTTAATTAAACCACAAACGAGAATGCGAAATCTTAATTAACGGATAAGGGTTTGTTTGGATAGTTAGACCGTTACCTGTATTCGTTATTTATTTGTGGTTTGTACATTTCATCATAAAGTTGACGTAGTTACACACTTGCTAGTTAGTGCATTTTTTTTATTTCTGCGGATATCAGGTGAGTGTTTGTACGCTAATTATTTTAATTAAAAATTTATTTTTCTCAAATGTTTTAAGTCAAAAAATGTATGTATGTTCCAAAACTCTTTTCAACTGCAATGTATTACCTGTAGTATCTTTCATTTCAAAAAACATGGTAGAACTATTTAAAAATAAATAAAATATTTTATTCATCTATTTATGGTGCGATCTTGATATATATTGGGATCATGTGAAAGTCCAGGGGATATGCCTCTATGGAGGTGACTCTAGCCAACTAGGAAAAAGACCTGGTCTGAATCCGTGGTGATTCTATGTTGACTCAACAGTTCAAGGGACAGTCCGGGGCTTTTGGTGACCTGAACTGGGATCGTTAGTGGAAAAAGACCATGCCCCACCACGGGTGACTCCTGTTCGATGTTGGATCCAATGGGCCGAAGCAGCTCCGAGTTAAAAGAAAATGCATTGATTACTATTATTACCCAGGATGTTGTTCCAGTGGGATGGTTTTCCCCATTTCATTTTTATGATCATATCGTACACCAGTATTATTGTTGAACATTATTATGTCATAGGCATATCTTTATATGCAAGGATTTGTTTATGAACTTTCTACTATCCTGTCTGAGATTTTGTGGGTGACTCGTCGTGTTAACGAGATTACAATAAAAGAAAGAAAAATATAATTATTTTGAACTGCCAAAAGTTTGGATGGTGTGATCATCCCGTTTATCTATACTGCTTATTATTGTCATGATTATGTTCTATTTATCAGCATATTTTATCTCCCATTTTAGAACTGTATCTTACTATGCGTACATCATTCATCAGCATTGTTGATGTAGTATTCACACATTTTAGGTTTCCAGTGAGGATGTTGATGTTGAGTTCGTGAGCAGTATGGAATCTAGCATACGACCTCTATGATCATTCATATGCATTTCAGTTTATTTGGCTTCCGCACTTAACACATTTAAATATTAATTATGGCTTGTGGATGACATTATTGTCAGGATGTTATGGGTTGTTTGTCCTAATTTTTGGTTATAGTTTTTGGATGGGCAGTTTAGTCCCATAAATTAAATTATGAATATTTAATCAATTAAACCTGTGAAATGGATAATAATTAGCATACATTTAGCTAATTTTTATGTTAGGCTTTCTTGGTTCAGTAGGCCAAGGCCCATGATCCATGGCCGGTCATAACTCTCAAATTGGGGTGTGACAAATTTGAGTGATTATTCCCACTCTCGGAAGAGCATATCGTTATACCATTTTATGATGATATTGACACTTTGAGTGGAGGACACCTTTGATGTCCAGATATTTGTGACTCGTATTAACGAGACTAAAAGAGAAAAATATATGTATTTTCAGGAATGGAATGAAATGAAAATGAAATGAATTAAAATGAATTGATGGGTTATGTGTTACCCTTTTGATTATACTATATATGACATGCCATGATTATGTTATTGTACAAATTATTTGAATTCCTGTTTTAGAACTGTATTGTATTATGCATGTTTCCATTCACCAGCATAGCTGATGTTGTATTATAGCTTTTCAGGTACCCCGTGAGAAGTGATCTAGATGATGGACTGCGGCGTGAGATACAGGAGTATAGGCCTCTAGGACATGCATACTATTTTACTAGCTTCTGCATTAAATAAAGAATAAATGACATTAATTATAGAATGATGAATATTGATTGAGATATTGGGTTGTTTGACCCACTTTTGATGATATTGAATTTTAATTTTTTAAATTCACTGAAATTAATATTATATTAGCATATTGTTAGCTAATAATTATTTAAGGCTTACTTGGTTAATTGGGCCAAGGCCCATAATCCATGACCGGTCACCTTTCCCAAATTGGGGTGTGACAAGTTTGGTGTCAGAGAAAAAAGTTTAGAAGTACTTTGCATCATGTCTTAAAAGAGGTCTGGATCCCCGAATTCCTTTTAGTTGTGAGTTATTTGTTAATAATTTATCAAGGTTTATCTCACATGTATTTTATATTGACCTTTTGTGATATCAGTAAGATGGCTCGCCCAAGACGCAACGTGAACTCCCCATATGCATCGACAGAAGATACATAAAGGGAACTTACCCCGGACACCACCCCATAAGTGATTGAAACCCCAGTGGCACTAGCAGACCCAACCGTACCAGTGGCCCCAACTGCCCCAGTTGCTGATGGAACCCTTCATGCTCTCCAAGCACTGGTGGGCATGATTGTGGGGCAACAAACTCAACCAAGAATGTATAGTGCTGATCGATCGATGAGCTTGGATAAGGGCTCAGTATTTGAGAAGTATCTGAAGGCACATCCTCCGACCTTCAAGGGGTCAACCAACCCCAACGATGCAGAAACATAGAAGCTGCAGATTGAGAAGATCTTCGAGCGCTTAGGTTGCACGGATGACCATAAAGTGTCATTGGCGACTTATGATTTCGAAGGGCAAGCCGAGCATTGATAGCGCATGGTGAAGCGCCAGTTCGAAGGAAGCAAACAGGAACTCGACTAGAAGAAGTTTCTAGAGTTGTTCGACGATAAGTACTACCCAGTGGTAGTCAAAAAGTAGAAATAAGTAGAATTCCTGACGATGGAGCAAAAAGGAATGATAGTGGTGAAATACGAGGTAAAGTTCACTGAATTGTCGAGGTTCGTGCCACAGTATGTTGCAGATGAGGGGAACAAAGTGGTCATGTTTGAGAGGGGCTTACGCTCTGCTATTCGCAGTAAAATGTCATTGTTCTCGGCAAAAACTTTGTCCAAACTGGTGACCAAAGCTCTTCTGGCAGAGAAAAGTTTGGACGACGCGCAGGAGCAAAGGGAACTGCAACCCAAAAGGAATAGAGACTCAAAACCAACCAAAAATCATAATGGAGGTGGCAATCCTGCCAAGAAGACTCACACTCAAGCCCAGCCCCGGACTCAGAATGGTGGAGACGCAAAGCAACAAACATGGAATCCATGCAACCAGTGTGAAAAGGTCCATTCTCGTGGACATTATTGTGATGGAATGCCGAAGACATGCTACAATTGTGGTAAGACCGGACAGATGTCCACTTACTGCAAGAATAAGAGAACGGAAGGATCACAAGTGCAGCAACAAATTCAGATGTAGAAGTCACCTACACGTATCACTAGACCAGCTCAAGTCCAGCCTAACCGTCAATGGGAACAGAAGCAACCCACTTACAACAGGGCGCCAGGTCAAGAAACAGTTACTGAAGGATGCGTCTATGCTCTCACTCGCAAGGAGGCTAAAGCTTGACCATCCGTGGTGCAATGTATTATCACCATATCCTCTATACCTGCTAAGACTCTTATAAACTGTGGTGCTACACATTCTTTTACTTCAGCTGAGTTCTTGCACTATTTAGCCATTGCGATAGAACCTTTGGACGTATACCTCTCTGTGTCCACTCCTGTTAGGAACACAATTTTTCTGCATGAGATATGTCATCTTAGAATTGTAGAGTTGGGTGACAAGATGTTGCCAGTGGATCTTATCTCTTTGGCCATTCATGACTTTGATGTTATCTTGGGCATGAATTGGCTCTTCAAGCATCATGCAAAGATTGATTGTTATTATAAGATGGTAATTTTCAATATCCCTGGGCAACCCAAGTTCTTCTTCCAAGGAGACGTGGGGTTAGCAGCCCTTCATGAAAACTGGATGTTGATGAAGAGTTGCGAAGGTCTTTTGGCTTCTGTGATAGGCACAAAAGTATCTGAGGTGAAATTGGATGAGCTTTCTATTGTGAGGGAGTTCCCAAACGTCTTTCCCGAAGACCTTCCTGGTATTCCTCTTGATCGTGAGATTGAGTTTATGATAGATCTTCTTCCTGGTACTATGCCTATCTCTAAGGCACCGTACAGGATGACACCTTTGGAAATAAGAGAGTTGCAAGTCCAATTGTAAGAGATGTTGGACAAGGGTTTTGTTCGACCCAGTATTTCATCATGGGGAGCTCCAGTGTTGTTTGTGAAGAAGAATGATGGTTCTATGAGGCCGTGTATCGACTACAGAGAGTTGAATAAGGTGATTGTCAAGAACAGTTACCCGTTGCCGCGTATTGATGATTTGTTTGACCAGCTGCAAAGAGCTCAAGTGTTCTCTAAGATTGACTTGCGGTCTGGTTATCACCAACTAAAAGTCAAGGAGGTGGACATTTCGAAGACAGCTTTCAAGACTCGATATGACCACTATGAGTTCTTGGTTATGCTTTTTGGTTTGACCAATGCTCCAATAGCATTCATGGATTTGATGAATCGGGTCTTCAAGCCATAGTTGGATTGCTTTGTTGTGTTATTTATTGATGATATTCTAATCTACTCTAAAAGCAAGGAGGGGCATGAAGAACATTTACGTAAAGTCTTTCAGGCTCTTAGGGAGAAAAAGTTGTATGCCAAGTTCAGCAAGTGTGAGTTCTGGCTGGACATTGTCTCTTTTCTTGGACATGTTATCAGTAAGGATGAAGTCTCTGTGGACAGCAGTAAAATTGAGGCGATTGTTGATTGGCCGCAATCGACGTCAGTGACTGAGATACGTAGTTTCTTAGGACTAGTGGGCTATTATCAACAATTTGTGGAAGGGTTTTCTTGCATTGCCCTACAGCTTACCAGCCTTACTCGGAAGGGAGTGACGTATGAATGGACGGACAAGTGTGACCATAGTTTTCAAGAGCTGAAGCAGAGGTTGACTTCAGCACTAGTTCTGGCCCTACCAACAGAAGGAGGAAATTTTGTGATATACAGTGATGCGTCGCACCAAGGTTTAGGCTGTGTTCTGATGCAGCATGGTAAAGTGATAGCTTATGCTTCACGCCAGTTGAAAGTTTATGAGAAGAACTAATCCACACACGATTTGGAGTTGTCATCCATTATCTTTGCATTGAAGATATGGCACTACTATTTATATGGGGAGTCTTGTGATCGACCATAAGAGTCTGAAGTACATTTTGACGCAGAAAGAGCTCAGCCTAAGGCAAATGCGATGGCTTGAATTATTAAAGGACTACGACGTGGAGATACATTATCATTTAGGAAAAGAAAATGTAGTGGTAGATGCGTTAAGAAGAAAGTCTTCAGGAGGTAGCACATCGTCATTAACAGTTCAGCATCCGTTATTAGAAGACTTGAGAAGGATGGATGTGGAATTACTACAACGCGGAGGAACTGTTTTGTGTAGTCAGTTGACAGTAAAACTGATATTGTTATAGAGAATCTGTGTGGCCCAGCAGAATGATGTTTAATGTAAGAGAAATGTAGAAGAGTTACACAAAGGAGAGGTAAAGAATTTCAGCATCAGCAATGATGAAATTCTTAAATTCAGGAGTCGGGTATGCGTACCTACCAACAAAGAGCTAAGGAAAGAGATTTTGACCGAAACTCATAGTTTTGGGTACAGCATTCACCCGGGATGTACAAAGATGTATAGAGACCTTCGAGAGCATTTTTGGTGGAATGGAATAAAGCGAGATATAGCGAAATTCGTGGCACAGTGTCTTACTTGTCAGCAAGTAAAGATTGAGCATCAAAGACCAGCGGAGAAACTTCAACCATTACCACTACCCAAGTGGAAATGAGAGAACATCACGATGAATTTTGTGTCTGGATTACCTCATACACGTAGTGGGCATGACCCAGTTTGGGTAATAGTGGACCGAATTACAAAGTCATCACACTTTATTGCCATCAAGATGACTTATTCTTTGGATCGTTTAGCGTAGCTGTATGTGAGAGAGAGAGTCAGGTTTTATGGTTTGCTTATTTCTATTATTTTGGATCGTGGCCCTCAGTTCGTCTCTAAGTTTTGGGGTGCCTTGTAGTCAGCTATGGGTACTCGATTGGAGTTCAGTTCAGCCTATCATCCGCAAACTAATGGACAGTCGGAGAGGACGATTCAGACTTTGGAAGATATATTGAGGGCTTGTGCATTAGAATAGAAAGGTAATTGGGATGATTAGTTATCACTGATGGAGTTTTCGTACAATAGCAATTTTCACTCAAGTTTGGGGGTAGCACCGTATGAAGCCTTATATGGGCAGAAGTGTAGATCCCCTTTGTGTTGGTACGAAGTTGGTGAGAGACAACTTCTTGGACCGGATTTAGTGGAGGACACTACTCAAAAGATAGCAGTTACTCAAATTAGTTATTAGCAGCTCAAAGTCGAAAAAGGAGTTATGCCGATTTGCGTAGAAGGAACTTGGAGTTTTTTGTGGGCGATATGGTATTTCTTAAGGTTTCACCTTGGAAGGGAATTATCTATTTTGGCAAAAAGGAGAAGTTGAGTCCAGATATATTGGACACTTCGAGATTCTTGATCGTGTAGGTGAGGTGGCTTATCGTGTGGCCTTGCCTCCTGGCCTCATCGGGGTACATAACGTGTTTCATGTATCAATGTTGAGAAAGTATGTGTATAGCCCAACGCATGTGGTAGATTATGAGCAGCTTCATGTTCGTGAAGATTTGACCTATGAGGAGCAACCTGTACAGATTCTGGATACAAAAGATAAAATTCTACGAAACAAGAAGATTCGCCTTGTCAAGATATTATGACGGAATCACAAAGTAAAAGAGGCTACGTGAGAACGTGAAGACGAGATTCGCGAACGTTATGCTCATTTGTTTCCTCAAGGTTAGTTTTAAATTTTGAGGACGAAATTCTTTTAAGGGCGCAAGAATGTAAAACCCGGTAAAATTTTAAGATTTTAAAATTAATAATTAATTCAATAATTTAATTTATTAATTAGTAAATAAACTAACTAAATAAGAACACAATTAAATAAAGTAATAATAGAATTTCGAAAATAATAAGTAATGAAAAATAATAAAACATTAACTTGAGGAAATAAATTAAAATTATTAATACTTAATTAATTTATAAGGGAAGAATAGCCACAAAGAAATAAAGAAAATAAATTAGAAATCAGCTGAGAGGCAGCTGTGACAGAAATATTTTTAAATGGGAAAGTCAGCAATGTCTTCCTTAAAAGGTGGACGTTGGTCTTGGAAGATAAGGTTTTGGGAGGAAAATCACGAAGAATCCCTGATTTCATGGCATTTCTCCCCATTTTAAATGGGATTTCCCCTTCCACTTAGGAAACCCCATAACTCTTTCTCTTAGCTCTCTCTTTTACTGCGAGAACTCTCTCCCTCCGTTCCCACTGCTGCCACCAAGCGCCGCTGCCATCACCACCGTAATCTACCATCACAGTCCAGCACCACCACTGTCGTCGTCATCAGACATTGGCGTTGATCACCGCGATCATTGGCATCACCATCACCGTCACCTGTCTCATCGTCCTCATCGCCATTAGGTGATTACAGGTCAGAAATACTGCCGTGTTTCGATTTCATATATACACAGTGAATATATATATATATATATATATATATCATCATATCGTTAGATTATAGTTGATTTAAAGAATAGTCCATCAAAGCATGTAAATAAATATGATTATGCCATGTTTATATCATTAGAACCAGAGTCCGAAACTTATATAATTAAAATATATATATATATATATAACAGTATATATATAGATATGCTTAACAGTTATATATATAATCAGAAAATCATTGCATGAAAGTATTGTGTAATCGACCAAGAAAATATTTTTAGATCATTCAAAAACATGATAAAATACCTTAGATGTTGTTTAAAGAGAAGAAAAGAATAAGAAAAACCATAAAAACTCAAGCTCCACAGTCATTGATGGCTGCTGCGAAACTTTGAGTCGACTCACACCTTGGTTGAGTCGACCCATGTGACGTAGAAGAGGAATCTCGTGCTTTTGTGTCGACTCACAACCTTCTTGAGTCGACTCATGAAGTCTGCCTTACCTTGAGTCGACTCACAAGTCCTCTGGGTCAACTCATATTGACCATGCCATGACTTGTGAACATTTGAGTTGACTCACCCACAGTTGGGTCGACTCACAGTCTGCGTAGGTCAACTCCTGCCTCGACCCTTGTGACCTATGAACAGTTGAGTCGACTCACAGCACCTCTGTATGCCCTGTGAGTCGAATAACACCCCTTTGGGTCGACTCACATCCCTTTGGCCATGCCCTAGGGTCGACACAGCCTCCCTTACATCGACCCTTGAAACCTGAGAGCACTTGGGTCGACTCACAGACCCCGTGAGTCGACCCACATCCATGTGAGATCGTGCTAGACTGTCTTGGGTCGACCAACAGCCTCTGTTGTGACGCCTCACTTTTCACGACAGATCATTAAGAGCAAAGGCGTCTGATTGCTTTAATTATTGAACAAGTGGTTCTAACACTAGAATATAAACCCTCTAAAACCTAGAGAAGTAAGTGATCAAAGGGAAGAAGGAAAAGACTTAAGA
>JAUTBS010401216.1:0-10169 GCA_032361285.1 Aequorea victoria | reverse complement strand
TGTGGAAAGAAGAAATGATGGTATTTTAGAAAGAAAATGAAAAGAAAAGAGATGATACGAAAAGAGATATACTACTTATATGTATTTTCAAGAAACAGAAATAAAACCTATTTTCCAAAGGCAAGATAGTGAAATAAAAAGAGATATGATGAGAATGAATATGTTGAGCAAAGACAAGAAATGATATGGATTATTTTCTTTTCAAGAATAAGATAAGAACTTAAATGAATAAGAGATTGAGAATGAATTTAAACGAATTAAATGAAAGTTTATGATGTACAATTACTCATTTAAAAATGAAAGAATGAATCAAATGAAACTTCTCTTTTTCGTATACTTCATATATGTCTTGCCATGATATATTGTGTACAATCTATTTTAATCCTCTATTTTAGAATTGTATGTACTATGCATGTTTCTATTCACCAGTTTTTTGCTGATGGTGTATTCACCACATTTTTCAGGTTAAGCAAGGAGAAGCATAAATTTTGGACTCGATACTTTAAGGGATCCAATATACAGACCTCTAGGATATGCATTACTTATTGTCATTGCTTCCGCATAATCTATATTGTTGTTCACTTTACGATACATGAATTATAGATGCTTTTGACATCATTATTGAAATTATGAGTTGTTTATCCGATTGTTAATGAAATGAGACATTTTGTATTAAATGCATGGAATTGATTCATTAATTAAGTATTAAGTAGCTTAATTGTATTAAGGCTTACTTGATTTGTTGGGCCACAGGCCCATAAACCATGGCCGGTCACCATTCCCAAATTGGGGCGTGACAAAAGCCCTAAGTGATTCTAATTAATGAAATGGTTTGGATTGTGAACATAATGAATGGATGGTTTTGTATAGCAGTTACCTATATTTTTTACATTTAACATTCTTTTTATGAGACTATGTGTATTCATTGATTATAACATTCTTGGAGTCGCTTGTATGCAGAATAACTTGATTTGTTTTTATTATCTCTACTGCATACACATATAGAGAATATTACAATGCGCCTGTTTCAGAGTGTTTATTTGTTGAGTGCATATCCAGTGAGTATTGAGTGGAAGCGTCGTTCTAAATAAAAATTTGACATTGTCTTACAATTTGAGATAGAGTAGACATGCATGTTAGCCAGGTTCACACACACACTCTGAGTATTGATCGCTATAATTTTATTTTTGGTACAAATTGGCAGTGTTTTGAATTATGCACATCTCGTATAAAAAGGGTTTAGCTTTATTATTGATGCTCAATGGTCGATCACCGTGTTTACAAAAAGATTTTGCTTGTTTTCTCTCTGTTTGTTTTTTGTTTTTGATTTTGTTTTGCTCGAGAACTAACAAAATGTAAATTAAGGGGTGTGATCTGAGCTTAAAAGAACAATTTTAAACCGTCCAACGTACATGTTATGTCCTTGAGTCCTTAGTATAATGTGTGTTTTAGTGTGTTTTTCTTGCAACATTAGGTACATCGGATCATTTGATAAAAGTGGGTTAAGAGTAGGAAATAAGGCAGAAAGAGACAAAGTGCATTCTTGCATTTTCGTCTGGACGCAGCCATAACCGTCCAGACGCTCGAAGAGGGATGGCCAAGGCAGAGCTACTAGACAAATTTGTCTGGACGTAGGTCCTCGTCCGTCCGGACGCGAGACCGCTCGAGCGATCCTTCGAAGTGTAATTTCAGCGCTCGAGCGGTTGAGGCCATTTTCGTCTGGACGGTGCTCACTTCCGTCCAGACGCTCGTCGACGAGAATGGTTTCTAATTTTAAGTCGCTCGCGTGATTTTTGGAAGGAAGTATAAATAGGAACTTGATTTCAGTTCCTAGGGTTCGGAAAATTGCATAAAAAAAACATTCTAAAGAGGCTAGGGTTCAAGTACAAGAGAGAGAAGAAGATGAAGATGCCACGTTCATCCGGATCATCCTCGTTCATCTTGTCAATGAGCGGCAAAGCTTATCGTCTAGGGTTTCGATGAAACCCTAGCTTTTTGTAATGTAGTTTTTGTTATAGTTTTGATTTTTCTAGCTTTCTATTGGATCATTCGATTGTATAATGATTTTGGGATTATTGATTCTTGCATTCAATAATGTTTTATAAAAATTTTCTATCGCTTTATCATTATTCTTTTCTGTGATTAGATTAATGATACGTTATACATTGTTATCTTTGCATCATTGGATGTGTATTGTGATAGGATATGCCTGGAGAAGACGCGTTATGCCGTGACTCGATTACGGACAACGCGTGCTAATCTAGATATTCTATGCCGATTACCATTCTTTTGAGTTTTCTTGTTGCACCATTAAGGCTTGTGGCCATAATGGTGTTTTGAATGATCCATGTGAAAGTATCTAAAACTAACTCAAAGCTTGCAATTACTAAGCTAGGATGGACTCGTATATCTCTAGATTTATTTTAAATCAATCTCAATTCATTTTTAATTGCTTTCTTTAGTCAATCACCAAATCTTCAAGATTTAATTCCTACTTTATAATTAATAACGAAGTTAATTAGGAAAATAAATAGTTTAGCCTTTTTGTCCCTGTGGAACGATATCTGGTCTTAACCGCTATTCTACGAAGTAGTTGTTTTTACTCGATTTTATAAATAGTATTTTTTATCACCAACGATAATCGATCAATTACTGTTGGACATGTTTATGTCATTGTCATATCTTTATATGTGAGATTTTATTATGGACTTTCTGTTGTCCTGTCTGATATTTTGTTGGTAACTCGTCGTGTTAACGAGATCACAAGGAAAGAAAAAAAAATATAAATGTTTTGAACTATAACTGTTTGGATGGTGTGATCATTCCGTTTATCTATACTATATTCTACTGCCATGATTATGTTTCCTGTATCAGCATATTTTTATCCCATGTTTTAGAACTGTATCTTACTATGCGTACTTCATTCACCAGCTTTACTGATGTAGTATTTAAACATTTCAGGTTTCAAGTAAGGATGTTGATGTTGTGTTTGTGAGTAGTATGAGATCGGACATACGACCTCTAGGATTCATGCATATACATCTAAATTTATTAGTTTTCGCATCTGAATAACTTAAATAGTTAATTATTTCATTATGGATATGAATTGTTGGATGACATTATTGTCAGTATGTTGGGCAGTTTTGCTCCTGGTTCTGGATATGATTTTTGAATTGGCGGTTTTGTCCCATAAAATAAAATATTAATTTTAAAATGGTTTAAAACCTTGCAAAATGGAATATTAATTAGCATACATTTAGTTAATTTGCATGTTAGGCTTTCTTGGTTCAGTGGGTCAAGGCCCATGATCCATGGCTGGTAATAGCTCCCAAATTGGGGTGTGACAGTGTCAAAGTGTTGGAATAGGTGCGAATTTCGTAGCCTCGCCAAGGAGTAAAAAGGTTCAACTCAGGATGAAAGGTGTTAGGCGTATCGATTAGCGCAAGTATATGAAGCTGGAGTTATGACCTTAAATTTCGAGGACAAATTTTTTATAAGGGGGGTAGATTGTAAAGACCAAAATTTTCATAAAACCTATGTTAGCCCAAGGTTTATTCAATCAAACTCCTATTTTGATTTTGACATATAAGAACATATTGATTTGATGTTTACTAATGGTTGAGTGTGCGTTAGTACGTCTTTTCAGAAATTAAAGGCACTAAAATCAAATATTATTGAAGAACTAGTATATCATGGTTATGAGCCTACATATCAGTTTCAAGAAGATACAGTGCACTGAAGAATCTGTTTCAAGTCTAAGTGTCGACACCTTCAGTCCGTAAGTTGACACAAAGATGATTCTTCGGGATGCACACGCAGTTGAGTCGACACCTTTTAAAGGATGAGTCAACACAAAGCTCCTACAGATATTTGAGTCGACACCCATGACATATAAGTCGACACCAGAGTGCTTCCAGTGTTCTTCCAGTTTTTGGAATTTCTGAAGTTCAAGGATGAGTCGATACCAAAGTTAAAAGTGTCGACACAAAACTCTTCCAGTTGACACCTCATTTAAGTTGAGTCGACCCTTTTGACAGGTCCAATCTCAATGTGTCAACACCTTCAAGAAAGTATCGACACAATTCAGATTCAATCTCAAATGTGTTGACACCCAGACCATTTATGTCAACACTGGCGCGAAAAATTCAAATTTCCTGAAGCTCTCAATGGATTTTTTCTCAGCATTTAATGCGCCATTAAATCTCCCAACGACTCTTTCCTTTTAGCATCTATATAAGGATTAATGTTTGAAGTATCAAACTACTGGAGATCATCATTCTACTGTTCTATTGCAAAAAAATCAGAGCATATCACTGCTAATCACTTACTGCTCATTTATTGCTCTTACATACTCTAGTGTCTTGTTTACTCCTCACCTCATTTATTGTAAATCCTCTTGAGAGTGAGTGATCACTTGTTGCTGCGAGCTATTTATTATTGTAATCTTCTCACACAAGGAGAAAAACATTCTGCAACACATGTTAGAAGAATTTCGACTGCTCTTTGCCTAAAAGAATGTAGTTTCGATTCACCCTCTGAAGAATCCGGTTGTACTGTGGCTTCGATTCATCCATTTGAAGAATCCGTTTTAGTGGATTGAAATACCCAAGGTGTTTGGTGAGTGAACGTAGGTCAAGGTAAACCGAACCGCTATAAATCTTGTTGTATCTCTATTCCCTTAAACTCTCTTTTCAGTATTTGCCTTTATCTGCTATTTGTTTTATTCCGCATTAAAAGAATTTTTGAAATTTTTTTAAGTTTGCCAAACAATCCATTCACCCCCCCTTGGGTTGATTTCGGGACAACAACTTAATCTAGGCGTAAACTCACCCTAAATTATTCACAAGAAGTTCAAACCCTAGAATTAAAACTCCATAAACCCTAATGATGTTAGGTAAATAGAATTATGAATTAAACCTAATTGACTTATGAATTAAGTATTAGCATAAAGTTTGGTCTTCTAGATCACAACCCAAAGATAGAATTTTGGGCTAAAGCCCAACATGGAATAAGCCCAAAGTCTCATAAATTAAATTAATGGGCCCAAATTAATTTCTACAGTCCAAATAATTAATCCAAGGCCCACTCAATAAAAGAAGCCTTAGAATTTTCAAAAAGGCCCAAATTTTAAACAAAAACCAAAATAGGGCCCACATAAAATTCATAATTTATAAAATAAGAAAAGAACTTAATTATGAGCTCATGCCAAACAGCCCTTGGCCGGCTACCTCTTCATCCTCCATGAGGGTGGGATGATGTGACACATTAATGAGATTTAGTTAGGAAAAGAAGAAAGAAAGAAAAGAAAATGTGATGGGACCTTTATCCATCTTTAGAAGTAACCTATTTCTAGCACTCCAACTCTTCTTCCCTCATAATTATTTATTTATAGGAGATAATTATATACATAAATATACCTAAGGAGAAGAAGAATACATAAAATAACTAAATTAGGAAAGAAAACTAGTCAAAGAAAGAATAGTAAACTAGGAAGACTTTGTAAGACTTTTCAAGAAATTCATTGTCATCATAATCTCCCAAATCAAACAACTATTTCCTCATGTCATCTCGTACCTGTTTGGAAGACTTTTCTTGCCATATATGTCATTATGAAGGGACCCGTGAAAGATAATTAAAGTAATAAAAAGAAAAATAAATTCTTAAAATTATTTTGGCAACTCCTACACTTAACCTCTAGCCTATAAATAGCACACTTCTCCCACTCTTTTAAAACATTTCTCCACCCTCTCCCCTCTCTATAGAATTTCGTCCAAACAAGGAAGAAGGAGAAAAGAAGAAGAAAAGAAGAAGAAAAGAAGAAGGAAGAAGAAAAAGGAAAAGATGAAAGAAATTAAAACTAAGTCCTAACTTCTATTGATCAAGACCAACCATGTAAGAAACTTCTTGAATTCTCCATTACTCTCCAAATATCATCTTCTTATCTCTAATCTTCTCTAAGATAAAAGAAATATGGACAAGAATGGATAAGAATGAAGATGGACCATGAAAATAAGAAAAGAATATGTAGAACCTTGTTTTAGGAAAACTTTAAAAGGATTAAAGATAAATAAACAATAATGTAAAAAATGTTTGGAACCTTTTTATGAACATGTTATGTTGTTATGATGTGTTTGAATATACCTTGGATGTGTTAAAATAGGATAAGTTGGTGTTTATGTGTTATTCTTTGAATGTGACCAAAATAGTGTGATTTTTAAGCTCCTACAAGAAATTTTGTGGGAACCAAATATTTTCCAAATTAAATTTGTTTCAAACAGAGCCTCTTTAGGATGTCTTTAGTGTGTTTGATTTTTGGTTGGACCCCAAAATATATTTTTGAACCACTATACCATTTTTGAAGTTTCAGTGACAGTGAGGCAAAAAACTATCCAAATTTGAACCCTTGTAGTTTATTCTTGAAATATCCCCTTGCAATGATCCATTATCCAGAGAAATTTCTATGGGTCTAGTTTCACCCTCATTTTACAGAACTCACTTTGGATTAATATATTGCGAGATATCGTGTTTTTCCCAAACAGACCCATTTTTCAACAGACTTTGTGGCATGAATTGTTAGGCTAGTTTATGTTCACAAAACATTCTCGGGTCCTTCATGAAAAGTTTAGATAACATCATAATATAGCTCTCTGTAAAGTTTCAGAAGTTTCCAGTAAGTTTTAGTATTTTTAAATCTCTATGAAAGATTCTAATATTCTGTACTTTGTTGAGAAAAGTTGTGTTTAAGTCATTACCTACTCTTGTGGCATGTTTGTTTCCTTTTAATATCATCCATGGGTATGAATGAGTTTTATGACTATGTTAAAATTTTTATGAACTTAGTTTTCTGTTGTAACATCCCTCATGCATGGCTTGGGTCTTGGGTGGGGGTGTTCACCTTGTATCTTGCTTGGCTAGGTTTGGCTTTTGATGAAAGGTTGCTGTGTTGGACAAGTTCACATGATTTGTGACTTGGTATGATCTTGTAATGGAGTGGGTGATTTTCCTTCCATGTTGTAATCTTGTGATAGAGTGGGTGGTTTTTCTTCCATGTTGTAATTTTGTGATGGGTACAATTATTGCTATGGTGCACCTGGTTAGACTTATGAATTTAATAACAGAATCATCAGGACTCGTGAGGGAGGAGGTTTTGGGGCAAGGTCGGTAACAAACTGAGTTCGGATTCTTAGGCTAGCTTTACCCCACTGCCCTTGGGTTATTCATGAACTAGTGGAGTACGTCACTCGCTACGGTTCATGGTGTGACAAGGCGGGTCTTAAGATCAGTTCAAGCCGGGGCCTCGCATGAACCAGTGGATATTTAACCCATTATGAGTCATGGTGACCGCCAATGGGGGATCGGATCATGACTCTCTGGGTGTTATATTTCAGAAGTCATAGGATGTGTGATCGAGTGTGTGATCCTTTCGGCGTAAAGGTATCCTTGTCAGGAATTAGAGTTTCATCACGGTGCATATCATACCTTGTTATATCATACTGTTATATATTATGTGTTAGAAATGTTGGGTTTGGGTATTTCTTTCTGGACTTTGCAGGTCATGGCGTTTCATGCCAGGATCTGAAAAAGTGACGATGGCCGAAGATCACGCCGAAGAATACATAGAGCCGTGGCTTACTTGAAAAGGCGTCATCCTTGATTCGAAGAATTTGTTTTTGTAATTTTTTTAAAATCTTTTGGGAATGTAACATAATCTTTGAATATGATATGGGAATGAGAATATTACTATCTTATGATAAATAATAAATTATGGTTGATGTTTGATGTTTGAGGTTAAAATAACCTTATGTACTATAATTATGTCTCTTGACGAACCAAATTTTCGGGGCGTCACAACTTAGTATCAGAGCTTAGGTTTAGTGAACCTTTAGAGGCCGGAGTTATGGAGAAACCTTGCGACCATTGAGGGAAAACTCTATTTTAAGTCTATATTTTATAACATAAGCATAAGCTATGAACAAAGAAAAGACTTAGTATATAAACTAAGCCTATTTAATTATATCTTGTAGGATGTCTTCCATTTCCAAACGACGTTGTTAGGAGCAAACGTTATGCTAAATAAGAATAAACCTGATACTCTCTTGAAAACATCATACTTATACGATACCCTAACCTTTAATCAGATTTTAACCAAGATCAATGGCTGGAAGAGGAAGGAGAAGCTTCAACCAAGAGGCCGAACCCAGCCAAAATGCAGGAGTGCAAGGGTTAGCACACTAAGGCAATTGGCCACATCGTTAAACCCTATGCCCGTTCGAATCCAACGAGATCGAGCCTGGCTTCTATCTGAATTTTGAAAGAAAAGGGCGCCAGTGTTTATGGGGGAAGCAGAGCCACGCGTGGCAGAGAATTGGATAAGAATGATCAAGAAAATGCTTGATACAATGGATATTCAGAGCGACGGTGACAAGATTTCTCTAGCCGTCTATCAACTTGAGGAAGAAGCGGATCATTGGTGGTCTATGAAGAAGGACAGCCAAAACATGACCACTCTTACTTGAAGGCAATTCGAGAAGCTTTTCTTGTACAAATATGTCCCCACCACCGTCAAACAAGCTAGGATGCGAGAATTTCTTGACTTGAAACAAGGAACAATGAGTGTGTCTCAATACGTCAGTCAGTTTGAAGAACTCGCTCGACACGCTGCAATTCTAATCCCTGACGAGGAATCAAAAGCCAGACGCATCGAATGGGGCCTAGAGCCATCTATACGAGGAAAGATTGCTTTAATGCAATTCCCGACCTTTTCTCAAGTGGTGTAAGCGGCCCTAATGACCGAGGTTGAGTTGACAGATTCGCGAAAGATCTGGAACCAACGAAAGGGTGGACCCATCCGAAGAGGGACCCAAAGGATTAATCATGGAGGAAGTTTGCAAAATCCATACTCCATACCCCAACAACAAAACCAACAAGGGCCTAATGCAAGCTCTTGACCAAACTCCCATATTATCTGTTATAGATGCCAACAACCAGGTCACGTTAAGAGGGACTGTCCAAAACATTTTGGGACAGAAAACCAAGGAGGACCCCTCTACGCCCGAACTCTAGACTTAGGGGGAAATCAATTCAAGCAACCGAGAAGGCCGGTACAACCCGCCAGAGCAATTGGAATGGTTTTTGCTCTACACGAAGAAGAGGAGGGCCCTTCCGTGACTGAAGGTATTCTTATGGTTTATCACTCTCTAGTACATGTGTTGTTCGATTCTAGTGCTTCACACTCTTTCATATCTAGCGCATGTGGCTCATCGTTGGAAGTACCTCTTGAACCTAGGGACATAACCATGTTAGGAGGACATTTACCTAAATTCTTGAAACCTTTTCTCTTCTTGAACTAGGTACCGTTGTAATCATTTGTTTTGACCACTTTTGAATTCTTGTGATGATCATTGTTTTTCCTTCAGACCCTGATGGCTTACTCTATTATGAGAGTAACCTTGTGAATTGATTACTCTTGAAACCTTATCTAGAGACTAGACTTGATGGTTTGAATTGAAGCGTGTTTGGCCGACGTAACTTCAGAGCAAAATATATAGTTTGGTTACCAATCGTTTAAACATGCTTTCTTGAGGTTTAATTATTGTCAATTCATTTCAATCATGAGAATCCTTCCAAAAAGATTCGAGAATCCTTCTAAAAATATTCGATGTATTGTTCCTACGATATCTCTTTGTTCGTCTATATGATGAACCATTAGACATAGGTTTGTTCACCTTATGAGTTTTTATCATGGATTTTCAATAGTACCTCTAAACCGCGTAGTGAATCCATATTCTAGGTTGTAGGACTTCAACTAATATCTATGTCAATGACCAACACTATGCCTATCAAGCTTGTGGAATTAAAAGTTAAGTTACTTGATAAGATCAAATACATTGCTATAGAGCACACCGAATCTATTCACTTGAAAGATGGGTGGACCATTGAGACTATACATCCGATATCCAATTAGACTACTCGACGAAGTTAGGATAATAAAACCCAAGCTACCTCCAAGAACCAATGTAAAGACCTAGTTTTCGCCGACACTTTAACCTAGGCGTAAGCGTACCCTAACCTGTCTAACAAATAATTTAAACCCTAGAATTTGAATCACACAAACCCTAATAGTGTAATTAAAGGTTCAACACTTAGATGGATCAAGTAAGTGACAACTT
>JAUTBS010401205.1:0-10170 GCA_032361285.1 Aequorea victoria | reverse complement strand
ACCGAACTTCGGGTCTCAAACTTGGCGTAATTTTTCTTAAGTCTTTTCCTTCTTCACTTTGATCACTTACTTCTCTAAGTTTTAGAGGGTCTATATTCTAGTGTTAGTATCCCTTGTCAATCAATTAAAATGATCTTACATCTTTATTCGATGTTTAGTGCTTAATGGTCGTGTCGTGAAAAGTGAGGCGTCACATATTCCAAGTCAATCATCCTCCGAGATGACCAAAATCGCCGATAACGCTCCAGAAATGGAGCATGATGAGAAAAAGTGGACATATGAGTCACTGCCAAAGGGACCGGCTGAGCAGGACCCAGCTGACACAGAATAGGAGAAGGAAAATAGAAAATGGTCAAGCTCAAGCCTACAAGAAAAATACCGGAATGCTGCATAATCGAAGCCGTCGCCACAGGAATAGTCCACCAGGGACAACGCCAGTAGATGTTCTCACCCATCTGAGCCTCAAAGAAATCATGCCACTCAGTCAGGGTAACGCAAGGCCAGCAAACCCCTCTTTGAAGAAAGACTCTCGGGGTATAGACTCCCCGCTAGTGGATACTCTAAAATATTCACCTTCTCCATCAACCAGATCTGAGAAAAAAATACAGAAAAATGAGAGTTGAGCGGCAAAATCGATAGATATATAAAAAGAGAGTTGAGTGGAAAAACTCAGAAATATGAGAAAAAGGAGAGCCTGAGCGGAAAAATTGAGAGAAATATGTAAAAAGGAGAGCTTTGAGAGATACCTGGAGCAAGGATCAAAATTTCATTTCGGTGTGTTGTTTCGGTTAGTATGAAAATAGAAACGTTTCAAAACATTTCGTAGATGTTTTGGAAATATTTCGAGAATATTTTTAACGTGACAAAATTAAAAATATTTAGAAACGTAAGTTTAAATAACTAATTATGGATTAATTATACATATAGAGATTTATATATTTATTTTTATAAAAGAATAAGTGTAAAATTATAAAGATCAATATTTATATGAATTAATTTTATTAAATACAAGTGTAAATGATTCTAAAAAAATATAAGATCCCAACAAAATAAGGTGTAAAAATTTTCTTAGGCAGTAGTAATACTAATAGTATTATTTTTAATAAAGTAAAACCATCTATAATTTTTTAAAAAAAATATAAAAAAAATTAAATTTTTTTCACTAAAACTTATTTAGGTATATTGTATAATGTTTTGACGTGTTTCGAAGGAAACACAGAATTTTGTTATTTCACTAATGTTTCGTTTCGGTCGCTTAGGAAACGAAAATATTTCGGCTATTTCGATGAAAACAAATGGAAATTTTATTCCTTGACCTGGAGAAGTAGGGGACTGCCCACAAAAGCAAAATAGGCACCGGACTGCACAACGTCCAAAGCAATCAGTGTCTCAGCCAAGACCAGTGGTACAAAAAATTTTCCCTCTTTTATCTGGGAGGCTACCTGTACTAAGGTCGTGCTGACATCATCATCTCCCGAGGAAAGAAGAAAATAGGCTAGAAAAGAGATGCACAAGACATAGCGACGGCAAGACTGCAAAGAAAAATCAGAAAAAGAGTCGACAGGGCAGAAGCCGCTTACCAGGCAGGATATGTCGAGAACCCCACCATGCAGAATGAGAGAAGCTTCACTACCGCTCAAATCGTATAAATCCCGCAGGAGTTTCTTTGGACTCACCGATGATGAAGGAATTAAAACCTACTCTCGAGGGAAAAGATGCAGAATAGCTTCGAACTCTTCGATGGTCGGACATAGCTCCTCGTCTCCAAGCCTGAAAGTATGAGCCACCGGATCCCACAGCTGAGTGGATGCCTTCAAGAAATTTCAATCCATCCTTACAGACTTCAGATGGAAAATTGCATTCAAACCAACATTTAAGAAATTGATTTGCTCGATACTGGTAAACTCATCGATCCAGTAAGACAGAGAGTTTTGGGTCAAAGAAGCCATATTTCAGAATCAATGATGACTATTTAAAAGAAGGCTGAACCTCCTTTTATAGAAAATCTAGGGATCATAACCTGGCCTTAAATTCAGCTGGCACATGGCGCGCGCCACCTCGACCTAGCGCCTGCCACCTCCGCATAGCGTGTGCCATATCACATGACATGCACCATGTCATTCTATTATGGCGCCGCTCCACCTCTGTTGTAAAAAAGAAGCTTTGTTCTCTCCCCCTGCTTTGTGTCCATGACTATCACCACTGGGAGTTAATATCTATGGGTGTTAGCACGACCGCTTAGGTCTATGCCCTGCTATCTCCTAGCATCCATGAATATGTATTCGTATGTAAGAAACATGTGCAACAAAAACCCAAAAAAGAGCAAGCGTAATAGAAAAATAAAACCTCCTGCATATATGTAAATCCCTGTAAATAGAACCCTATAAATAGATCCCTGTACATAGGATCCTGTAAAAAGAATCCTGTATATAATCATACCCTATACATAACCATACCCTGTACATAGGATCTCGTACATATCCTGTACATACATAACCCATGTATAGAACAATCCATATAAATCAGGCACAATCCATCCATGAATATAAATAAAAAATATCCATACACAATAGAGAAAAGAAAAAGAAGATGAAAAAAAGAGAACGATAAAATAAATCCAACTAGGCATGAAGGCCTATCACACAAAAAATAATAAAATATATATGCAAGAAAAAGAAAAGTGTATCTCGGGCCTACATCCAGTAAGAGAAAAGAAAGGACATCCTAATCATGTTGGCGACGAGTATGACGCGAAGACTTCGGGAGAGAGGATGCAGAGGTAGTGGCATCTCCGAATCGAAATCCTCATCGCTGTCGGCCTGACGCTCCCAAACCCTAGTCCGCAGAGCGGATCCCTGGGAAGCTGTAGATGGACCGGCAGTAGCTGGAAGGGTGGCATGGGAGGCAAGGATGTACCATGAATAGAGGTATAACTGGCGAAATGAGGCTGCGAAAAAGAGAAAGAAAGAGAAGGGAAAAATAAGTACGGTCAGAATATGTACATATGCAGAAATATAAAATAAAATAAAATAAAATAAAAAAAGGGGGGAAAGACCTACGAATGAATAAATAGAGAAGAACACTCACCGGGCGTGGGTGAGAGAAGGGATCCAGAGGAATAGGGTCCAGACGCGCCTCCATGAGCATCTGAGCATGCTGCCTCACCAAGATCATAAGACCCGTAATGGTAGTGAGGCAGTCCCCGATATAAGTGGGGCAAGCCGGGGAAACCTAAAAAAGGCCAATAAACGACAAATGTTAGACGTACTAACATACATAGTGGAAAGAAGGAAATACATAAAATAAGGGGAAAGAAGAAGTATCTGGTCATCCCCGATACTAAGGCGTAGCTTCGATGCTGCATGAGTGGGAATAGGAATGGGACAAGGATACCCAAACCTAAAAATATCCACTGCCTGAGGCAGAGGAGGGAAGACAAGAACGGCCTGACCCGAGGTATGAGCCCGAACATCAGCGGAAGAGGTGGCTCGAGTAGTCGCGGTGCCACCAGTAGCAGGAGGAGAAGGACGACCACCCAACACCGGAGGAGCCCGAGACGTCGAGGGTTGTCCAGTCTGTGCCTCCCAAGATGGATGCCCATCGGACGCATCAAGTAGTCGCGTGCAACGGCAGCGTACTCCCCCTCGACTAGGAAATCCCCAGTCGCGAAGCCGTGCAAAGCCTCGTCGACATCCTCAGGTGATATGGTGTGGTTCGGCCTCAACGTCTGCCGGACTACCGTCTCGCCCAAGAACCACTCCCAGCGAAATGGCCCCTCCAACATGATCCTCCTCTGATGAGCCTGGCGATTCCTCATTAGATCCTCGCCCGCATGAACCTCCTTACCACCCCACACTTCCCAATTTACCTGGAAAAAAAAAAAAGATGATTAATAATATAATAAACCTGGCACAGGTTACATACGAGAGAAATCCCTGAAAACTGAACATGCATAAAGACAAAATAGAACATACTTGTGCAGGAGATATGTGATCCACGCGGAGACGGTAGGTATTCAAGTCCTTCCCATCCTCCCTCCTCCCTCGAGTGTCCCGACCCCACTGGGCTGCCCGTGGAATGATCTGGGGATCTTGGTAAGTGTTCTATGGGTGTGATAAACCCACGAACTCGTATGCCCATAGGTGTAAATAAGATAAAAAAAAAAAAGAAAAAGAGAAATAAAGAAAAAACACAAAAAAAGAAATAAATAGAATAAGTGTTAGGCCGAGTTAATAAGTGATAAAGTACAAATAAACGAAAGGGCCAAAGAGTGTGATGAGAATCATACCTCGAAGACCTTCAGTACCCGATCACAGACATCTCCTTGGTCTGACACACGAACTGCAGACTGGTGTACAGCGTCGCCAGCGCTGCTCCTCCCCAGTCGAAGGACAGTATTCGGTCAAAATCATGCAGGGCTCCAAGGAAGTAAAGATGCACGGTGTTGTTCCTGTTCGTGAACAGGCACGCACCGAGAAGGTAGAGCAAGAATGCCCGAGCAATCCACTCGAAGTGGCGGGGCTCACTGCAATCAAACTCTATGTACCTATCCACGAGCCATGCGTACCGAATACATCACCGATCGGCCTAACGAGGGACCTCGCCCAGTCAGTAGGTGAGTGCCTCCGGGCACAAGACGACAGTGGGGTCGAGGAGAATCGGATCACCCCCACCCTGATACCCATAATCATAGCAAAATCTAACGCGGTTAAGGTGGCCTCGAACGTAGAGAAGTGGAAGCTATTGGTGGTATCCCACCACCTCTCCACTAGAGCCATCAATAGTACGCTGTCATTATGAGTACTCATGAGGAGTGGGAAAAACTGGCTGAATCCGGATCTGTCAACGAGCACTCGGCTCTCCAGGAGGAGAACCTGGCACCACTCAAGGATCCGGGCAGAGACCCTGAATCAACGTAAATACTCGCCGATCTACAAAAAAAAGAAGAAAAATAAAGAAAATAGTCAGATAAGATAAGCTAAAACAAGAAAAATTGAAGGAAAAGAGAATGCATAATTTGACTAAGAAAATAAAAAATCCATCATGTTAAGTGGCAGGAAGCGCAGCTTAATTTGGCCAAAAAAATAAGAAACTCCAATAAATCTAGAAAACTGTATAAACGTTTATCTAGTGACCTAAAATTGAAAAATTCTCTCTTAGGAAGCCTTGAAAAGCAAGCTAAGTCGGACCAAAAAAAAAATCCAATAAACCTAGAAAAACACATAAACGTTTATCTAGTGAGCTAAAATTAAAAAATTCCCTCTTAGGAACCTTGAAAAACAAGCTAATTCGGACCAAAAGCAAAAATCCAATAAACCTAAGGAAGCGTGCAAACGTTTACTTAGTGCCTAAAAATGAAAAAACTCCCTCTTAGGAAACATTTAGATGCAACCTAAGTCGGTCAAAAATAGAAAATTCAATAAATCTAAGAAAGTACGCAATTACTTACCTAAAGAATAAAATGAAAATCTTTTCTTAGAAAAATGTGCAAACATTTATCTAAGGACAAACAAAAATATAAAGTCAACAAATCCTTAGGAAAACGTGCAAACGTTTGTCTAGGGACAAAACCATAATAATAAAATTCCCTAGAAAAAATACAAAAATATTTATCTAAGGACAAAGCCATCAAATTCCACCGTGGGAAACGGGTAGCACAACCTAAGTCGGTCAGGTAAGAGTACCCCTACCCGACTAAAGAAACGTGGAACGCAACTTAGGATGACCAAGTTCCAAAATAGCTCGCAGGGGTCACTGAGCGGAAGTGCGAAGCATAACCTGATTCAGGTAGGGCGAAGGGAAGCCTGCCTATCTTGGGAAACGTTGCAACATAACCCACGGGTGAATTAAGAACCCCCTAGAAAAATGCTAAAATATTTGTCTATGGACAAAACAAAGTTAAATCATAATGTAACAAAAACCTCTTAGATAAACGTAAAAACGTTAATCTAGGGACAAAAATAGGTCAGTTAATTCTCTCAGAAATATGTACCACACAATCTAAAGTTAGTCAGGACAAACATAGATCCAGCCAAACTGGAGAAGCATTCGGATTGTCCACTAAGTCGTCGAGCGCATGACCCAATGTGTAACCTAAGTCAGGCAGACTGAAGGGAAGCCCTTCGTTCTCAAGAAATGTTGATGCGTAACCCAAGTTGGAGTTAATTAAAAATATTAAAAACACCCTAGGAAAATGTGCAAACATTAATCTAGGGACAAAAATAGGTCAGTTAATTCCCTCAAAAATATGTACGACACAATCTAAAGTTGGCCGGGACAAATGCAGATCTAACCAAATTGGGGAAGTATTTGGATCGTCCACTAAGTCGTCGAGCGCAGGACCCAATGTGTAACTTAAGTCAGGCAGACTGAAGAGAAGCCCTTCCTTCTCAGGAAACGTTGATGAGTAACCCAAGTTGGAGTTAATTAAAAATATTAAAAACACCATATAAAAATATGAAAAATTTTCTAGGGATAAAAATAAGTCAGTTGATTTCCTCGGTAATACGAACGACACAACCTAAAGTTGGTCGGGATGAACAGAGATCTAGCCAAAATGGGACTATTCGGATCGTCCGTTAAGTCGTCGAGCGCAGGACCCAATGTGTTACACCGCATAAGACAGATCGAAGAGAAGCCCTCCATTCTCAGAAAATGTCGATACGTAACCCAAGTCGAAGTTAATTAAAAAATATTAAAAACACCTTAGGAAAATATGTAAACATTAATCTAGGGACAAAAATAGGTCAGTTAATTCCCTCAAAAATACGTACGACACAACCTAAAGTTGGTCGGGACAACGGAAATCCAGCCAAGAGGGACCATTCCGATCGTCCGTTAAGTTGTCGAGCGCAGGACCCAATGTGTTACACCGGATGTGGTAGATCAAAGGGAAGCCCTCCCTTCTCAGGGAAACGTCGATACGCAACCCAAGAAAGAGTTAATTAAAAATCTCCTAAAAACGTAAAATATTTGTCCAGGGACAAAAATAAAATAAAATCTGCCTCAGGAAGCGTTAATTTGCAACTCAATAGTAGAAAAACAAAATAAAAAGTTCTCCTCAAAAAATGTGAAAACGTTAATCTAGGGACAAAAACAAAATTTCCACCGCGGGAAACATTAACACGCAACCCCACGGTAGAAACCTCAAAAACATACACATATACAAAAAAATAGAATAAAAGATACGGGTTCATCCTAAGCATACTGAATTTCTAAGTTCAGATCTTGTTTTAATTTTTAAGAGTTCAAGTTGTTTGATGTTATATTCTGAGAAACCATCCATCTAAACGATTCTGGCCTACCCTGTGCATACGTCTAAGTCCAGGATTCTTTTTAAGTTTTTTGGATTTTATTTTGGTTCAATTAAACAAAAATAAAATAGAAAATGAAATAGACATACCTGGTGGTTCGACACTAAGAGATGACACCCCGGAGATCGAAGCAATAGGGTCGGATTCGTGCTGGTGTCAGCATAATAGAAGCAGCTGTCTGACAGGAGCTCCCATGAATGGATCGGAGGGTCGTACCTCACCAGGTCGAAACCCCCCGACATCTCAGCAGCTAGAATCCCACGGAAGGAATCTAGGATCTGAGGACTGTCCACCGCTAGCTCATCAGCGCGATGCTCGGAGGGTCCACCATCCTCCGTAAATCGGGCAGCATCAGCAACATCCAGTAAGCTGTCCATCGCAGTGGATCGCTCAGAGGCCTGCTGAGAATGGCTAGAGAGAGAGCCGCTAAGTCCGACAAAGCCGCCCAGTTGGTCAAAGAAAGAATCGGAGATAGGGGTCCCGCCAGACTATGCCGAGACCATTGGAACATCAGCAGGAACCTCAACCGTTGGGGCCGCAGGAGCGGGGTCTTCCTCATGACCCACGCTGCCAGCCATTTGGTCCTCGTTGTTTGCCATGTTTGTAGAAAGAAAAGCAGGAAGTCGAGGAGAGTAGAAAGAGTAAGAGAGAGTCAGAGGTTCGCGTACGTCTAAAATGAGCTACCGTTTGAACTTAAAGACGTTCATGACCCACGGTATACCTGGCGATGCACCACTTCCATCCTCCCACATAGCGCTATGCCATTTCACTCCTAGGTGGCATGCCAACACACGCAGTGCAGTGCCACTTCCTTTCTCGTGCGCCTGGTTAGCCCAATCATCACCACACATAGCGCTACGTTCCTCTATGTCACGCCAATCCATCTAATCGACAGGTGGCACAACGCCACCTCTCCCCTCTTGATGCCACCTTAGCCTAGTGGCAAGTGGCGCCAGTCACGTGTTCTCATCCTATTCGTCAATTTTATCAGTTTGAAATTTTAAAAAAAAAAACTCCAAATTTTGGGGTCCATCTCTGATAACTTTTGAAACTTTTAAAGTCATTCCGGATCATTCTATCTTGCTTACACGTCAAGCTTCATTCTCACACCAGGTTCTAAAGAAGGACTGTCTCACGATTTAAAACTGAGTGCATCAGGTCCGTCTCACGATCTTAAACTAAGTGCTTTTTGGGTCTGTCCATTGATCTAAAAACTAAATAAATCGGTCCATCTCATGACCTTAAATTGAGTGCCTTGGGTCCCACATGACCTTAAACTACGCACGCGGTCCAGCATGACTTTAAACTGAATAAACGGTCCTACATGATCTTAAACTATGCTCGCAATTCGACATGACTATAAACTGATGCTCGCAGTTCAGCACGACTATAAACTGATGCTCGTAGTCCAGCACAACTATAAACTGATGCTCGTAGTCCGGCACAACTATAAACTGATAATCGCAGTCTGACATGACTATAATCTGATGCTTGTAGTCCGGCACAACTATAAACTGATGCTCGTAGTCTGGCACAACTATAAACTGATGCTCGCAGTCTGACACGACTATAAACTAATGCACGTGGTCCACTCATAACCTTAAAAGGATAACTTTTTCTTTTCTTTCTTTTGTTTTGTTTTCGTTTTTCTTTGCCTAATGAGCGGTTTAATCAAAAGGGACTATCTAGGGTTCTTTCATATTCACTCACCCACGCGATACGACAAGAGTTTTGTCAAAGAGGGATAACTGTAGACACCCTAATTTTGACTAAACCGAACATAGGTCGGTTTTGTAAGCTTTTCGATGATGAATGCATACATCAGTCATGTTGAAGGAGCCTCTATGCGAGTTCAATAGTCCAAGGAGTACCCGAATGAATACCCCAAAACACTCTAAGACACCTTAAAATACCCAAAATACTAAAAACACCCCTTGATGCAGCCCAACCCAGTGTTGCGTCACCTCTAAGTGGCACACGCCACTTCCCTCCAAAAACCAAGCGCCATTTCAAAACTTAAGCCACTTCTCTCCAACCTAGCATCGTGCTATAAGTTTTCATCCCACTAGCCAAGCACTGTCAGAGTCCTAAGCCACCTCCAACCCTGGCGCTGCGCCACTTCTAAGTGGTGCACGCCACCTCGAACCTGGCGCATGTCATCTTGAGTGGAGACTTCGACTCCAAGTCAGCTCCTCGCCAAAAATCTATAAATAAGACCCCCACCTTAAAAAGGAGAATTTCTCTGAGTATCAAACCTCTGCAGAATTGAACCCCAACACATATTCTAGCAAAACCTCTGCAAAAATATAAATTTAAAGCATAAGCAATTCCCAAAACTTGAAGCTAAGACCACCTAATTCAGAATTCCTTGCATTGGATGGGCTCCGAAGACTCGAAGATCGTGTGGAAGGCCTCCCAGGGACGTGCCGTATTTGAGGATAGAAGTTTTAGAACTGCTTGAAACTTCACTATTCTTCCAGGATATACGATAAGTTCTTCTTTTCTCATCTTTTTCCATTTGTTCATCTTTTGTTTCTTTAAAAACGTCTTTTCATTCGATAAAAGGGGAGAAAGAGGTCGTTGGCCTCGTTCTCCCCGGTTCATTTCTTTATTTCATTTTCGTATAAGTATGTTTCCTGTTATTAGAATCGTATGTTAGCCTTTTTTTTCTTTTTCTTAGTCTTTTAACTTTAAAAATACGTAAAAGGCCTTTTTTCTATTTTTCTTTTCGTATAAAAACACCCGCAAGAAAACCCACACTATTTTCTTAAAACAGTAGCCCCTTTTGTGCCTCTGAATGTCAAACTCATTCTTCCATAATGACGCACGCCATATCTAGAGAGCCCAGAGGTGGCGC